>VYXD01005828.1:980985-999920 GCA_013397195.1 Hylia prasina
TATTATCCAATCTAAACCTACCCTGGTACAACTTCAGGCCATTTCCTATTGCTTGTTACCTGGAACAACACTGGAACAACAGACTGACCCAACCTACTTTCAGGTAGCTGTAGAGAACACTAAGGTCCCCCCGAGCCTCCTTTTCTCTAGACTAAACAACCCAGCAACCCCAGCCACTCCTCAGAAGATTTGTACTCCACACCCTTCAGCAGCTTCTGTTCTCCAGAGACTAGAGCAAAGTTCCACAAAATGGAAGATTTTATACATCAAGGCTCACAATAATCACATCTTACGCAGTAACAATACAAAGACTCAGACATGCCAAAACTAAAACCACCAGATTTTCAGAATTGCTGAGCATCCTCCTCTCTGCGCCTCTATTTTTAACTTTTTTTTTTTTTCTGGTTGCAAGACCTGCAAAGTCTAACAAAGGAAACTAAAGAACATGAAATAAGTTAAAGTTTGCAGAGTCTGCAAACTTCCCCAGAAGAGTGTTGGGTGTGCAAAAACAGCAAGGGGTTTAAAAATCACTGCTCTGTTCTACCAACAAGTTGTGGTTTCAGATGGCTTTGGAAGATCTGGTCTTCAGCAAGCCAAAATGTGCCTGGCTGGCACTAATGCCAAAGGAGAAGAACTCAGTACTTCTGAGATTTCTGTAAGCTGAATTGTCCCTGTGTTGTAACACTTGCAAGCATGCACACACTGGGAACTCAAGCATAGGACAGCAGAGAGAAATAGCTCTTCTTTTGGAAAGGGCAGCTGTACTTTTTTTCCCCCCACTAAGTTACCTTTATTTTTCCAATAATGCAATAAAAAATATCTAGTACCATTTCAAAAGGTCCAGTAGGGTATAATTTTGTAAAAGGAACACACTAGACCATTTTACAGCAAGATCTAATAGTTTTGTTCCATGAAAGGGTCCTGTTACACAAGCCTCCAGTTTGAGCTTTACTGGGACAGCCAGGCACACCCAGAAAAGCCTGCAAACAGATGGAGATAATAGAAATTTAAATGGACCATCCAGCTTTTAGCATAACTCCTGTATGTGCTCTTCTACAACCTGCCAGGTGAGTGGGATGGGGGGAAGGAGTGGAAGAAATCATCCATCTCCCCATCCTGCCTACAGTGCTTCTATCTCCAGTGCATGTAGCTGCAGTCAGACCTACTACCCTAATCACAGGATTTGTTAAACCAGTTGGAAAAGGTCAGGACAGAACATGGAAGTAGATTTAAACTAGATTCCCATGCTAATAGCAATTCAAACTGTATATTCCCTAACTAAAATGAAAACATTAAATAAAAGCAGTGACAATATGATATGCTTTTAAAGGTTTAGTGCTCTAGCCATTCTTATTTAAGCAGATGATTTGTCTGATCCTGATGTAAATCATTCTTAAAAGTTCAAGAAGTAAACAAGGATACATGCTGAGAATCAACCTTTCTCAATGTATAGAAATTTGTATTCCTGGCTTTTCTGTTGATAAGAGAGGGCCTACACACAGTGTTGTACCTGCAGGAATAAAAGCTGGACAGGACTTCTCACACCACATCACAGTGTTCTTAGGCAATGCATGGTATTATCAGAAAACACCATGACTTTGCACCTCCAAGAGGGGCAACTGGGTCAATAAGCAAATAGGCTACAGACCCAGCCAAGGGCTGTGAAATCTCTCACTGCTAAGGGATGTCCATGCACATATTCAGGTCTCCTTGGACACTCTGAAGTTGGTGTTTTGTTTAGGGAAAAAATCCAGCATCTAAGGAGGACTAAAGAGAGGGTCCCTACCAGGACTTACACAAACCACAACACAGACCTTCTAAAGTCTTCAGTGATAAGACAAGAATAAACAAGACCCAACGACACAACTGGGGAGCAGAAGAGGAATGTGCCCAGCTCCCCGTCTTGCCTTTCAACACTCAAATTCCCACGGAAATCACTCTTTTCTTCCCAAAAACAAGAGCACACTTGTGAAACTGGTGCAGGACCACCACCAGCAAGCCTCCTCTGCTGATATACACAAGCTTCATCCTTAGCAAGATAACGTCTAGCAGCAAAAAAGTCCTGTGGTCATTGTTCAGCTTCTGCCAGTGGTGGCACGAGCACACTTGTGAGCCTGTGATAGGAAGAGGCCTGGAGATGTTGTGGAAAGGGACAATATTTCAGCAACAGCCACCCAGAACACCCCAGGTGCTTTTTGTGTAAGATACCTATCTAGCCCCAAGATACCTGAACCCTTCAGTCACTGCCCGAAAACTCGGACAAACAAGTTCTAGAAAAATATCCAGAAAAACAGCCCTGGTTTAAGATAACATCGTGCTAGACACCTGCAGGACTATCACTCTCCTGATGGCAGGAGCAGGCCATCACCCCTGCCACTCCTGTTCTCAGGAGGGGACAAGGTGCCCAACTCGCCTTCCTAGGCAGGGTTAAGCTAAAACACTGGTGGAGTAAGGCCCAGGCACATCTTCCCATGACAGTCCCCAGCAGACACGGGAGGGACAACTGCAGGCAGCAGTATGGAAAAGCAACATCTGGCAAAGAAAGACCAAGTATGTGTCCAGAGCGGCTTCAGGCCCGCCTCAGCCCAAAGCACAAACACAGAGTTGTTATCCTTGGAAAGAGGCAAGAGCATCCCCGCAATTCACCCCACTAACGTCCCAGCCATGCTCTCACACTTTATATTTAACTACCAGTAACCAGAGTGTTAACCCCTCCCTGGATTTACATCATCCCGTAGGCAGAGTAAAACCACATGGCTTCAGCGGGGTTTGGTTATAAGTTATGCACACATGCAAGGCCCAGCGGTCCCAGGGTCTCAAAAGCCTGACTGTTGGCGCTGACCCCTGCCCCTTCCCCTCCAGATCCAAGGGAAACACAGAGACATTTGTTGTGAAACCATTCCCCCGCGGGCGCACAGAGCGGGGACTGTGCAGGCAGGGTGGCAAGCAGAGGTGGGATCCCCACTGGAGGGGAGCTCTGCTTCATCTGCCTTTCAGATGGGTTTCTGAGGCTCTTTCTTCCTTCAGCGCAGCTCGTCCAAGGCACACAAACAGAGAAAGTGAGACATTTCTGAGCGGAGGCAGGAGCAGCTTCATCACCCCGTGGAGAAAGAGCAACAACCCTCGCCTCTCCCCCATCCACCGTGCACTCCCAGCAGAGTCCCTGCCGAGGCGGGGGCTGGCAGGGATCCAGCCCACCCGGACACCGCGCCAGGAGCCTGCAGCTGCAGGAATGTCTAGGACCGGCGCACGCAGCTTTTTTTAATTGCATGCCTCTGCTTCCACCGTCTCAGACTGCCCTGGCTGGGTACATTTTGGGGTCGGCTTCTTTGCTGTCTTTCTTATTTCTTTCCCAAGTTCTACTTTTAAGTGGATGGGGAAGAGGAGGGGCAAGGGGAGCAATTATAAGGCAGCCTATTGTGATGGCATCCTCCTCTGCCTATTCCTAGACTTTAAAGGGACACTCTCTGTCAGGATCACAATCTTATCCTGCTTTAATTTTTGGGTAACGCTTGGGTTTTTTCAAATTCTGATAAACCATTTCTCTCTGTTGATAGTGGTGAAGAAAGCAGGGATCTCAGACCACACAAACCAGTGTGAACAAAGCTGAAGGAACATATTTCAGAAAACCTTGACGTGCCTGAAAATCCAGCATGCAGGAAGGAGTGTTATAACAATATCAAGCTATGAAACATACTTTGGCAACCTCTCTTTAACAGCTCAAGAGTCAAAATGCTGCTCATATCCAATGGATGAGAGCACATCTTGAAAACTGAGCAAGTCCTGGCAAAGTCACATGCAAACTACTCAGCTACGCCAGCTCTGTCATTAAAACTCAGACTGAGCATAACAAAGAGGCACATTCCAACTGCAAGACTCAATTTGAAGCCATCACACCATACTGCAAATGCAGAAGGAGTTAATAAATATGCAATTTCTTATAGCCTGACCCTCCAACCTATCTGTTTGACCAAAAGGTGCAGTTCAGCCTCTTTTCAGCATCCCATAGCATCAGCAGACCACGTAAAAGGCCACCACCAAGAAAATCCTAGTATTGCTGTATCACTGGAATTCTGAGATAAAAATGTTAACAGCCATAACCTGCAGAGATATGTGCCCTTCAGCCAGAAACTTATGGTTTATTCCTCATATTCAGCAGAAGGCACCATCCTTCCCAGAGGTCACCATTCTCTCAGAGTGAGCAGCTTGACTCCACATCCACTGCTCCAACCCAGTTCCACCAAGATGGATTCGTGGGTTATTCAAGCTAACAGAGACCACCTTGGCAGAGCAGTGCAAGGGAGCTGCTCCAGGTTCAGTTATGCCATCAACTCTGAAGTGGACAGCCAGCACACCTAACCAGTTGCTCATTTCTTGCTCTCCCTCCCACAGATGATCTCTGCTTTATTTTTACCTGTTTGCTTGATCAGGACTGACCTCATTTAAGAGATGAGTGAAGTTCCACAACTTTGGAACAGGAGCAGCCCAAGCATTCAGCCCTGTACAACTCAAGCTCTCCCAGCAAAACTGGGATTTCTTTTTTCTCTCCACCTCTCAGAACTGCATTGTTTACAGCAGCAGCTCACCTCATAGCCTGTTTCTTCTTGGAAACATAAGAGAATGTAGAAGTATGTAAGTAATTCAGTGTTTCCATGCAGAATCTTACAGTGATATGATAAAAAAATCATGCAGTCTTCCTGCATCATCTGGCGCATGTAAGTCTTTGGAAAATAAGTCATTATGATGTAGGTTGTTTAGGCTGCTTTATATAAATCACACTGCCTTGCACAGAGCACTGCTTCTTTTACAAGTACTATGAATGACATAATTTGGTGATTTAATTGCAACAATTAGACCATTCCAGCTGAGGTCAGGTGCACAGAACTTCACTGAAGTGAAAAATGCACTCCCATAAAAAAGTGAAAATTAAGACCTGTACTCTTGCAGCAGATCTTTGCCAACAATATGGGCAACTCTTCATTTTCTATAATTATTCCATAAAACACAGTGAGGCATCTATTTTCCAGATAAGGTAGTGCAAGAAGTGACCTCCTCAAACTAGAGCAGCATTTGGCATTGAAAATGCAACCAAAACTTGAGTATTGCTGTAAGGGATGTGCAAATCTACCTATCCCCACATGTATAACTCTGGAAAAGAGATACTCTGTCTTCAGTCTCAGGAAAAAGCAAAACTGGTAGAGACAACAGACATCTTTAAGAACTCTTCTTAAATTCATGGAATAAGCAATCTGAGCTCTATCAAAGACTTCACAAAATTTCCCTGTGTGAAGACACACTTTAAAGTCCAATTTCACTAAATTGTCATGCCATGGTCATAGGACAGGAAAAAAAGCAGACTGATCTGGACATGTTGTCCAAGTTTGTACTGCACAGCTGTACTATCTTCAGGGTGAACAGCTCTTCCCTAGAGAAGAATGTGTGGTTTGTGTGGTTCCCTATCCTTATGATCTCATGGATTAGCCTGAAATGCCTCGGGCTACGGTGCATCCTGACCATGACATTCTGTCTCTTATAATGTTGCAACAACAAAATTGAAGTGCCGAGTAGATTTCATAGGCTACTCTCCCCAACCCTGAGTCACCCAATGGCTGGAGGTGTCAGAGTTACCATAAATCAGCATAATCCTGCAGGCTATACTGACAGGAATGCCACTGCAAACTCTGGCACAGCACTAGCCACTAGTGCCACGCTGCTTCCTCCAAAACCTGTGCCTGCTTTTGTTAGAGTGCATGCACAGGACTATTCAACCCTTCCTACTGAAGGGAACATCTGCTTCTGGCATGTAATGTTCCCAAATCCCGCCAAAAAAGATTACTCTAGGTAGCCACATACTTCATGATGGCAACAGATCAGCCTGAAACTGAGCAATCCCCTCACCTCTGGGCCATCTGCCATCCCCCAGACACAAAGTACCTGACTTTCTTACTACAGAAACCATCCAGACATGCTCTAGCAATTGGAAAACAAACTTCAGCTGAAGTTCTTTTGGCCTGACCACTGCAGTGGGTTGTTGTTTTTTTTTCCTGATCTTCCATATATAGTTGTGACAGCAGCAGTGAAACATTCGCTCAGCCACCCTCCCGCAGCTGAGTCTGTACCCACCCACACCACAGATGTACTCCGAGGTACAAACCCCTCCCTCCCTGTTTACACAGCCTGACAAGCCTGGGAGGCCACTTGCTGCAGCACTGTGGGTGCTCCAGCCCTCCCACAAGACCCCAAATCTGCATCTCCTGTGCAAGGCAGCACCTGTGCAAAGCCTAAGGAACAGGACAAGCCATGTGCATCTCAGATTCCAGAGCACTGCACTTCTCGTGTTGCCCAAGATCACTGTGGGATCAGAGCTGGCTGGTAAGCATCAAAAACTCATAATAGGAATGACTCCATTCTCATAGGGTTATCAAGTCACATTTTAAGCACTACATATACAAGAGTAGATTTCAAAATAATTCACACTTCCCTGTTTTCCTCTTCACATATGATTCCATCTAGCAAAATCCCACCGCATTAATGAGCAAGATCTTTACCTTCCTTGTGGTTATGCATAACCCTAACTAAGCAAAACATGCACCTTCCACTTAAATTTATTTAAGTTATTTAAACTGCACTAGTTAAACATTATTTTGCTAATGTGCCCGTGCCACATTCTGATATATTCTGCTCTTGGATGGTGCACTCCCACTCTTTTCCCAAAATACAGAAACTGTCTCCAAAATACTGCACACCTCCAAGAAAAACAACACGGCAGTGGACAGATGACAGTTTCTTGCTAAGGCTGAGTACACTACTTCCCCTGTTGAAGAGGGAATCAAATTTGGATCTTTGGAGGTTTGCATCACTTCCTGGTAAAGGCACATTTTGTCTTCTTTTTTCCCCTGTCTTTAAACCCCTCCAAGCCCAGCCAGAATCCAAACCAAAGTGGCTGAGCCAGGTTGCACTACATTTTATCAGTCAGCCTTAGACCAAAGCAAGCAATTCAGACTTCCCAGAGGTGCCTCTGACCAGCAGGCCCAGCTTCCCCCAGTGGCATTGATACACACAACTGCATGATGTCTGCCAGGGAAAGATAAAAGAGCACAGTCTGCAGACAAACATTCTGCTGCTAAGTCACAATTTCATCATGCATATACTAGAAGTATGGAATAAAAGGAACCCAGCCTCCTATAATGATAACTCTTGCTTTAAGTAAGATTACAATTTCTGCTTTCTTGTATCTCCTCCTGGTCAGTCCTACTAGTCTTTATTAAAATTGGAAGCTAAGAGAGCTCCTTGCTGTTTTTTCCTCCCAAATTCTGTCAAACTCACCTGTTGCCCAATCCATGCCCTGTCCCTTAGTCTGAACCCTCCGAAGAGCTCTCTAAAGCTTAATTTGGAAAAGGAAGAGGTTCTCCTATTAAAATATACTCAGTAGGAGCTGACAGGTCTGGGTTAGATACACAAAAATTTAACAATGAGAGCTCCCTCCACAAGACCACCAACACCTACCAGGAAGCTGAGAAGCTGAAGTGACACCCTCCTACATACACTGTATGGTTTCTAGAGCAGGAGTTGGCTGAAAGAGCATGTGTTTCTCAGCTCTTCTAATCTGCCCCTTACCTGGATCCCCTCAACAGATCCTCTGGCTAGATCCTTTTCCAATAAAATAACAGAAACCCTTTTTACCCCCCATAGTGGTTACATTTGTGCCCTTTCATATGAGCCTGTTCACCAGTGTCAGAAACTGTGCACTAGGCTATGGTAGAGAAGACCTAAATGAGGCAGAGCTGTTCCTCACATAAAACTATAAAAAAAGATGACATTTTATAACCTTTTTTTTCCTCCCTGTCAGAGAGGGATGGAAAAACCTTCTCATTCCTCTCAACCTTATTTTCTTATCTGGTTTTTAAAGGAACACTACCAGGACAACAAAGACTATTTGCCAAAGAGGAGAGTCTGAGAAGTTAAGAGTGATCTCGAGCATTTGAATATACTGCCTCCAGTTACACTGACCATAAGGTCCTAAAGCTCCCTGCTCACTCCCTAAGTGGGGAATCTGGCTTGGCTCAGATTCCTGAAGCGCTGCCACTAACTGGAAACAGGCGGGTTTGCAGGGAGATTCCAAGAAGAAGCCCAAATGAGTGATGCAACCACAGGCACCACTCCTCAAACCAAATCAGGGGAAAATACAGGATGCTGAAGAAACCAGTCTTTGCTTGCTCCCTGGCTAAGCTAACAGAAGAGCATTTAGGTGTCTCTGTGTTGCAAATAACCACAGTGAGGAACCCGAATGTGCTGGTTACATTAATTGTGCCCTTGTACTTCAGAGAAATCCCTGACAATCTGTTTGAGACAAGAAAAAACCATGACAGCTACCTCCTCCCTGCTGCTGTGAGACAGCACCAGGCCATGTCTAACCTCAGGACTACTTCTGCACCAGGCCCCTCTCCCCTCCAAAGTCCAGAGGAAAGATCAGCTCCTGCATGGGTACAGCTCAAGTCTGAGATGTGTCAAGTATCTCCACTTAATGCAAGAGCTCTGAAGCAAAGCATCACACAGACACATTTCAGGTTGTCACAGCACTGCCTCAAAGCTCACACACAGCACAGCACCTGCCAGTGGCTGAACTGGTCAAAGAGCTGTTTCACAGCACCAGCACAGCCATCCATCTCTCTTTGGTATGTAGTGCACACCACTGAAGGCACAGCCTGGGCTGCACACAACTCATTACATTTCCTCACCCCACCTGCCTCCACACTTCTTCACACCCCTAACTTGGTCCAGGTTTTCTCAGGCATTTGCTTGCTCACTTCATATCATCTCCACAGAATTTTGACTCCCATTTTTCCCTGCTGCTTGACTAAACGGATGGAATGCAGTCTGTTGGCTCTAACACCAGACCTCTTGTTGGAGATCTAAGCAGATGTGGGAATTGAGATTTTTGGGACAGCTGCTGCAAAGTGCCTTCAGAGGGCTCAATTAAAAGGGGTCATGTAAGTCAAGAGAGACCCCTCAAAATCCTTCTGGCAATCCTCTGAAAAGTCAGGCACGTCTCGTCCTGTGGCTCCACTGCCACGGGTTACCTTGGCACAGCAGAATGACAAAGGCAGTCACAGGAGGAGAACTTGCCCCACAAATTAACTGGTGCTGAACGACCAGCACTGCTCATTTATTCCATGGTGACTCCCAGCAGCACGTAGCTTCAGCCTCTCCTGGTGGAGCCTGACCAGCCTGACAGGATCATCAGGCTGAGGAGCTTCATTCCTTGCCAGACATTCTCCAGGAGGCACACTCCATGAGCAGGTCAGGAAGGGGCCACTTCACGAGTGGAGCAGCATTCCCTCACACACACCATCACATCACAGGCACACTGGGACTTCATGCCAAAAGAAGCAACAGTGCTTTAGAGAAGATGGGCACTTTCCTGGTCATTGCCGTGTTTCCAATACAGCTTTTAGACACTTTCAAACCACATCCACTGTCCACACTATACTTCAATAAAATATTTTTGCTTCTAGCACATTCCAGAGAAAAACCAACACAGCATTACAACCACAAAAGGTTATGCCGTGCCATGGAAGCAGTTTGAGGCAGCATCTCCTGTCTGCCAGCTACCTAAATACCAAGATGCCAAGGGAGAAAAATTACTTACCCATCCCAAATGTCTCAGGCACTCTCCTTCCTCCTGTTGCAATATGCATGTCAGAATTAAAGACTATTCCCCTGTAAACTACGAGGAGACTGACCCTGGATCACATAGAGATCTCCAGGCTTGTTAAAATGCTGTAGAAGTTCTGGACAGGCATGAATGAGGTAAGACCTGCCACAAGCAAGGGATTTTAAGCTTCCTCCAGGTGATGGTGTAGAAAAGCACAGGGTTGTAGTGTGATGCACAGAGACAGAGGGACAGGAACAATCTTCCACTGTTCAACACTAGGGTAAAAGTTGGTATCATTAGTACAACTGGAACCATATCGGCCACCACCTTCCACTAGTTATACCTTTAAAATCCAAACTTCAAACTTTGCTTTTTTTCTCTGTGTGTTTATCCCATCTTCTCACACATTCCCTTTTTCCTCATACCTCACTCTAACTGCCTTGCCTTCTTCTTTTCCTCTGCCCTTCACTTGTCAGGGTTGAAGACCCTTGGCACACTGACACCAGTCACTTGTGTTTTACCCAGTCGATCCCAGACAAAGGCTTGGAGAATACAAGGTCACATTTGGTACTCAGCTTCAAGAGGGAATATACATAAAGGTAACCTTGTATTTTGGGACTTTTTCTAACAGAAATCTCATCCTTCTCCATACACCTTGTACATTTGCCTTCTTTTTATGTGCCAAGAGGTGTCATGAGAAACATAAGCAGCTCAAAAACAGCTTGAAGCAATTAAAGCACTTGTTTAAACTTCACTCAAATCAACAGTTCAGGAAAATGACCAAATGCTGTGATGCATGTGATGTATGTCACGCCTGGGAGTATCCAGTCAACAGGCCCAGCAATAAAGTTTTATAGCATTTCAAGCTAGAAAGGACTATGAAACCTTCCTAATCTTCCCTGTCCTAATCCACTGTTTCCATGAGGCAGCCTTACATAGGATCTGATAATTTATTGAAATATAACTGCCCAAAGAGAACATAGGTGTGCCTCAAAGACTGAGGAATGAGCATTTTTCTTAAGTGTATTTTAGCACTTTTTTTGTTATGCTTTCCAAGTCTTGATTTCCAATATGTATTCACCTGTCCCATAGGTAGACACATTTTTTTGTTCCTAGTCACATGGCTTTGCTTCCAGAATGAAAACCTTGAGAAGCCTCCTGCCTAGTAGCTTTTTGCAGAACCCAGTAAATCTATCCTCTGACACAAATTCTCTGTTTGCAACAACTTTGAGTCAGTCCTTTAATTCCATACACTTTGTGGTACAATCTTTCGACCAATACAATGAAATAAACAGCCAACTGCTTGCAAAATGTCTCCATTTATTACCATTTTTTTTCATCTCAAAGAATGAAACCAGGCTTGTCTGACTATATCTGCTTTCCATTAAATTCCACAGAAAAGGGTTAAACCTGTCTGTATTATTGCACTCTGTAACTGTGGAATCCTAAAAGATTCGAAGTATTTTTATGTATCTTTGGTACCAGGATCTCCAGTGCATAGTTTTCATTTCCTCCCCTTTACTCTATTAATTGAATATTTTCAGATACTTCCTCATGATGTCATGACCCAACAAAAATCAATGCCAACAGGCCAAACGTCTCCTCTGGGACCTTCCAGCCTATCTGGCTTTCCAGTTATCTAGATTTATTGGTTCCAAGACGTTTTGTAACCTGATTACTGATAGTGGCTAATTTTCATATGACACCATTTAGAAAAGTCCCCTTTCTACCCTTACACTTGCCAACATTGTGTTTTCCCCTTGGATATTCTTTGCTGATCATCACCAGCTCCTCATTACTGCACACTGATCCTTTTTTCCCCTTCTCTAACCTGTAAGCATTACACTGGACAAAAAGAGGAAAGGTACTACCAGAGGACATTAGCAGTTTAAAAATGAGCATAATGATAGCTCAAGATTCATAATTCCCTTTATGATAATTTTAATCTAAGCACAAAGCTCTGAAGGGGTCTTGCTGTGAGTATGGAAATATTAATTATCTGTGTGTTACAAGAACCACAGCTGAAATCAAAGTCTTCACAGACACTCTATTCTGGTACTATTACTGAAAATGACATTACAGTCATCACATGAAACTGAGAAAGATGCCTCAAGAATAGCAATGTGAGCTTAACATAAACTGTTCTGATCACACCACTTCCTCAAACTCCTCCAAACACCTGTCCACCTTCAAAGCAATACACATTTAATGTTTGTAATCATTTCTCACAAACCTGTACTTCTACCACTTACTTTTGCTGCTGTTCTTGGAATTCTCCCAAATTAGTCTCTCTTTCAGATATCCAGGTGTCAAGAATTGAAAAGTCCTCAACCAAACTGTGACATACTGACACCTGCAAGACCCAGGTTTTTAAGAATCTCCCCAAACCATACTTTTCAACACTTTCATCATGGCAGTGGCAGCAGCACCATTAATTGGCCATTCCCAGGCACAACCCTGGCTCCTTTACACCCAGACTTTACAGCTTTCTGCACTCAATAACTGCTTCAAAAGCCTCTTCACCAATGCAAATTTCTGCAGACTCTCGTTTCTTGCTTACAATTCCAAGCTCCCTTTCCCCTCTCATTGAAACAATTTCCTTGTTGTTCCAGTGGCTCCATCCCAGCCACCACACCATGTAATAGCCTCTTGAGCACTGAAGCCACATCTTAAAACCAAGCAGGGTCTTCTTCCATCCCCAACCAATCTTGCCAGCAAGCTGTCCCAAGCAAGGTTCTTTTTCAATAAAGCTAAAAAAGAGATGTTCTGGACATTACTTTTTAGAAAAGTAATCAAGATTTTAACTGCACAATTTTGAAAGTCAGCGACTCTTTTTGTGTTCATTTTGATCTTGCAGATCTTGCAGTGTTTGTAGTTGAGAAAAAAACAGCAACATAAATTAAGTTCATCTTTTCCTTGTGGTTTTTCTAACATATTTCTAGCAACCCAACAAACAAGCAACAGCAATAGGGAAGCATTCCTAAGTCACAGAGCAGACTCCCCGAAGCACTTTTCTGATGGAAATTTAGCTGAAATTTTGCTCTGAATTAGTACAGCCAAGTGAGAAATCACAAGTCACCCTGGACAAGTACAAAATGCTGCTTTTTCTCTTTTAGTCCTTTTGGCAAATGACAGCACCCACGGAAAGCCATGAGGAGCAAATGAACCGATTTGAAAACGAACTGCAAAAGCACTAAGGCTCGAAGAGGAGACAAATTTTACATCCAGAAAGCTCATGCCTTAAAAATAGTGCCAAAATGCATTCCTGCCATGCCTGCTCCTGCAGGGAGTCACACCTGAGCGGTGCCTTCGGAGGCTGCAGATCCCGAGGGAGCAGCACCCACGCACACCTGGAGCCCTGCTGCAGCTGCCAGCTCTTGCCCTTGCCCAGTGAGCCTCGGCTTCGGCCCCCTCAGGAGCGCTGTGAGGGAAGGGGTCAGCCAGACACGCAGGCATCCGTCTGGAGAGCCAAGGGGGAAATGCTTCCCAGTGAGAGGAAGGGCAGATGGCTCACAGCCAACTGTAGTGGACATCCCCAGAGAGCCCTCAGTCCCTGCAGCATTTCACCAGGAAGCACGCACGGCATTAGAGCCAGATGTAGGAAGCGCCAGTTTGCTTTTCTTTTTTTTTTTCTAAAAAGAACCCTTCTGCTTTATGCCCTTTTTCTAAAAAATACAGCGTGCCAGCCTGCCTGAAACCCCACACTGCTCCCAGGCCTGAGTCACACACCCAGCTGTGCAGGGGGGAGGCACAGAGGAGGAGGGGAAGAGAGCTGCAGCACCAAGGAGCTCAAACAAGACATACCATCAGTGCTGATGACGAGGCCAGTTACACCCATGATGAGAAAGACAGATGTTTTCCAGAAAGGCAGCAGCTGCCTCATATTAGGAGTTATGACAGTGGAGAGTTCAGACATCATATTTTCCCTCAGTTTTCCTCCTTTGCTGGCCAGGACAGATCCCAGAAAGCCCGGTGTCAGGCTGCAAGAAATACTGCAGTCTTAGTTCTGAGTTCTTAGTCTTGGCCCCTCCTGAAGGCATCACCGTGTCTGTAATATCACAGGCTTCCTAAGGCAACCCTGCTGCTCCAGCAGTGGTGAGAAAATCCAGGAGAGAAGATCAGTTCTCTGCTCCAGAGTTTTGGATCTACACATACACAAATCTCTCCTGTGGGTGCCAGAGGTTCCATGAACAAGAACACAGGTCTTCAGATAACCCCCAAAAAATCAAAACATTGCAGGCAGATTACCAAAACCAACAAAATAACCTATAGAAGACTGGGGAAAAAAAGCAGCCTTGGGATAAGCATTCTCTTGTGCACAGAATTTGCTCCAGGGATGAAGGAACAGAGATCTGCTTGGTATTCAAGGATTGGAGTTTGGGGGTTTTTTTGTTGGTAGTTTTTCAGGTTTTAGGTCTACAAAACCTCTGCCATGCTATGCACATGAGCTAATGTGGTCTCTTCCCACATCCATAGTTTCAGGGTTATCCACAAAAAGGAAATAACACAAGTATGAGGTAGTGCAGACAACCTTGAAACAAACCAGTCTGCTGCCCAGCAGTGCCCTATCTCAATCTGAGCAAGTCAGTGCCTTGAGTCCAGACTGCTGTGAAAGGAGTCACAGCATAGCTCCAGCTGGAAGGGGACTCAGGTGGTCTCTAGCCCAATCTTCTGCCCAAAGAGGGCCAACACTAACCTAAGACCAGCTTACTCAGGGCTTTAGCCAGTCAGGTCTTAAAAACTTCCAAGGAAGCAGGTGGTGCAGTCTCCCTGGGCAGCTCTCTCTCCAGTGTGCAGTTATCCTCACTGTGAAGCCCTTTTTCCTTACCAGTCTGAACCTCTCTCACTTCTGCTGATGTCCACTTCCTCTCACCCTCCTGCCATGCTGTGGTGTAAAGGGCCTGACTCTTTTTTCCACTCTTTCCTACAGACCTTCACATCACAGCATCCAAACTTTGCAGAAGAGAAATTAAACCAGGTACTCCTAAGAACAGAAATTGAAAGATGCTTCTCTTGCTTCACAAGCCACCATGTGCTTCAAAGAATTTTGCCACAGCTGAGGACTCCGCTCACATGCAAAATCAGGGGCAGCACTCAACATCTTTGGTGCAGAACAAAGGTAAATGACTTTCCTCCTGTCTACTGGAGATCAGCTCATCTCACCCAAAAAAGTACACTCCTTACCTCTGCAGGCAACATCAGCCACACCAAGAGAGCTCAGAGATGAGTGCTGCAGAGTCACCAAACAGCCTGGGCTCATCCCAGCAGAGCTGCAGGAGTGAAGGGAACCCAGCTCCAGGTGAGCCACTAAAGCCCATCAGGAATATTGCTCTTTGCCCCTACACTACAAGAGAAGAGCCTCCACCAAATTCTGCCCTGCATCGCTGCTCAGGACACATCCAATCCGGCAAGGAAGGAGGCCTGAAGCTCCCTAGGAGGTTATTAGAGCAGCCTGGTCTCTATTTCTCACCCCATATGACTGACAGATTGCATGAAAGGACAAAGCTAGCCCCAGCACAGCTGCAAAAGAATGTTTTTCTTTGGCAGAGAGGAGAGAGATGAAGTGGGTGTCACGTTTTTCCATTAAATTTTTGCCTGTCACCACAGCGGAGCCAGATCACATACAGAAGATTGAATGCCAGTTAGCAGCAGATGGCAAAAAAATAGAAGGTAGTAGTTTCCAAGACACAGAGAAGGCAAGGAGAGGTCACTGGCAGTATTCAGCTCCACATTTGGATGGACGGCACCTATGGGGACAGCTCTAGCAATTAAGGTCTGTCTCATTTAACCACACTTTATTTTCTCACCTTGCCCCTCTGCTTCCCTACTCACCCTCAGGAGAGGGAATGCTTGTTATTTGGTAGAGTATGTGTATCCTTTCTGCACACATTTAGCATTCAACTCAAAGCAGTGACTTTTTTGTCTGCAGTTGTGATCTGTGTCTGACAGCTCACAGACAGAGAGAATGAGGAAGAAGTCCCTGCTCCGAAAAGCTCAGCATCTCAGACTGAATGAGCACCTCAGCTATGCCTTGTCAAATCCCACCATTTTTCACCTGTCTTCTCTACTGCCTATTACTTACTTCAGTGAGGTGAAAGGGCAACATATGTGCCAGGAAAATTGTGACCCTAAGCCAAGCTTATTCTTTGCATGCCATTCCTTTTGCTTTTATGAAAGAAAAATAATTTAGTATCCAAGGCAGCCTCCACTTTTCACCAGCATCATGGAAGGGTAGTGGCGCCACGGACCAATCCAACATTAGTGCTTCCTTGAACATCAAGTCTATCTATTTTTCTGCTACATACTCATATCCTTCTCAAACAACCCTTTTTCCTTGAACAAATACTTCTTCCAGGCAAGCCTTGTTCTTTCCAGTGACATTAAAATAATTGTCTACTAGTATCAAAGAAATACACACATGCACATCAGGCTTGCATCTGAGCACAACTCATAAATCTACTCTGACTATTCCCACTGCACATTCCTTCAGCTCAAAATGCAGTTCCACTACCCCTTCCCCAGCCATATATTCCTACCTGCCCTTTCATGTCAGCATCAGTACCTGGGCTGCTGCAGGGCAGGCTGTGTCAGGGAACTGATATCCCTGAAAGCTAATTTCTGGCAAAAAGTCATTTTAAAACTGGATGAGCTCCCAGGCAGCTGCCACAACAGCCTGCAGTTACATCCAGGTGCAGAACTGCACTGTCAGGTCTTGTCACCCACAAAAAAAGCACAGCCAGAAGGTATCTCCATCAGAGAGAGATGAATAGGGAGCAACAGTACAAAAGAATGTGCCCTCCTGGAAACAGAGACTAGGAGCTCTACCGTGAGAGCACCCCTCAGGGACCCACCAGGAACCTATTTCTTTTGGAAAAAGGCAAGATGCTCTAGGGAATCAGAAGAGTTAAAGACAGGACCTCGTAAGCTCAGGGTTGGCAGCCAAGACAGCCTGTGACAAATGCCACCAAGCCAGGCCAGACACTCTGTGTCTGACAGCAATTTCACCTATCAGTAATTGCTAATGTCTCACCCAGAAAATGATCCTTCTCCAAAAGCGGGAGAAGCAGCCTGAGACAGAGGATACAGATGAGGGATGTTTAAACCAAGTATTATGAAGTGACTGGAAAAGAGCTGTTGGCAATGCAGGGAGGAAGGTGTACAGACAGCAGTAAGGACAGCAAGGCCTGATAGCCAACATTTGGATACAAATAAGCACAAAAAAGCAGCACCTATCTGCAAGTGCAAAGCCAGCAAGAAAACCTGCCTGGTTAGAGACAGGGCTACTTTCAAAAGAATGTGTCTTCAAAGCAACCCAAGTATCTCAGAGGGACCTTGTGAGCTGAGGGACCAAGGGAAAATGAGCCCAGTGACACAGAGTTCCCAGCTCTGTGGAGGGAAGAATGGCCAGCAAGGCATAGCACACACTGGCCTCCTCTACAGACACAGATAATCCTAAAAAAGCCAGACTGCTTTAATAAAAAACTGGTCGCCACCCCAGTTAGCCCTGGCTAAGAAGGGACTCTTCACATTGCAAACAAAGACCTATCTAGAGCACGAGTTCCCACCAGCCCTGTAGATAAATTGAACAACTCCAGACACAGGAAAGCCCTGTCTGGTAGCACCGTAAGTGAAATTCCTTTACCCCTGCTATCGAGCACAACCTGCTCCATGCGTAAGGACTGGTTTTCCAAAGGAAACATTTACAGAGGACAGTGCACATCAGTCACGTCCATTAGGAAAAAGGATAAATAGTGCGTTTGTACATTAAATGCTGGCTCATTATCTACCACGCTTCTAAGTCAGTCCCAGGACAGACTAACTTTTTTTCCAACTCCTGTCTTCACTGCAGATCAGGCACTTCACTATACAGTTACAGCCAGCAACTCAATACCCCCATTTTTCTAATTTTAACTGTCAGAAAACAGCAGGGTAAAGTTTCAAGGTCTCCTACTTGTGTTTATCTCAGCTTTTAGAGGAACTGTAGATCAGTTTGAACATTACAAGTATGTGACATGTCTCTTGGCAAACTGGAGTAGTTTCCTTACTTAAATTTGGGAAGAAAATGAGGAGCAGAAATGGTTTTCAGTGCATGGCACGGTGTACAACTAATTTTGCTGCTCAGCAGTTGTGATGTTGACTTTTTTACTGATATGGAAAGTCATTTACAAAATTAACACTACTGCTTTGTATCAGCACTGTTTACAACTATTAAAAATCTCACTTTCTCATTTCCCCTCTTTACTGCAATTTTGGAAAAATCTTTGCAAGCACTGACTGTACAAATATTTTACATAAAGTCAGCTGCAGGTGTATAGAGAAGAAAGAATGAGGGTTTGTGGGCAACAGACCAAACCCCATGTGCAAATAAATGAAGTAGCTATCCCCCTACCAAAATGAAACAAAAATTGGATCCAACTATACTGACACCAGAGAGCTACATGCAGCCACCACACAATAAGATACAGCCAGCTCCACATCCACACCCGCTGCAGTAACCACAGCTTTCAATTAAATACACACAGACTATAAAAATCAAGCACTGTCATCCATTAAAATAACGACTGCCTACTCCAAAAGCTCGAGGCACTCCCTGGCAGCTCATCCAGAAGCAGCTTTCCTGCAGAAGTCATTAGATTCACAAAGTAACAGCAACCATCCTTTTTGTGGCAGAGGAAATGAGTCACCAGGCAAGCACTGCTGAGGTTCAGAGATTTGTAAAAGGGAGGAAAGAAGGCCAGCTCAGAGTTTCCCAAGCTCATCTCAGATGACAATCACAACCCTGACCATTAACCTTCACCTTTGGTTTTGCTTTCACAGGGAGACAGAAACTTGGTAGCCTCTTCCTGGGAAGCCTCCTCCTCACATGCCAACCTACACTACCCCCCTGTCCCAGGGCTGAGCTGCCCACAGCATCACCAGCAACATGGAAACAGGGCTCAAACACCACTCAGACAACAGCAGCAGCAATGTGACATTTCACTAATTCCAGTTTTTTCATGAGTTCCAAGTTCAATAGTCAGGCTCTTTAATGAATAAACCATTTGGGCTACTTGGCATTTGAAGTTGCCTTCCAGTTAAACACTCATCCAGACACCCAGGACACGACATCCAGGAATTTAGTCCTAAATATCTAAGCCAGCTGCTGTCTCCCCGTACCTGCAGGGCAGCTGCAGTTCTACATGTGCCATGCCAACATGACACCCATGCTTGCATTCAGCTGCATTTTGCTACCATCTGGAAGAAGCAGCAGCCAGTGTGTTAAAATAAGCATGAAAATGGG
>VYXD01005828.1:1003922-1031000 GCA_013397195.1 Hylia prasina
TCACAGCTCTGGGCAGCCGCACCGAGGACGCTGGTGCCTGCCTCAGATCGGTCCCAGAGCGCTCATCAACCGGCAGTAAAAATAGTCCCAGGCGACGGGAAAATATGGTATTTTAAGACTTGTGTTCCTGCCAAGCCGGGGCAACACTGACGTTCCATTGTTCTTTAAAAGTGAAAAGTTGCTAAATAGTTAGGATTCAAAAAGCTGGGCGTTCCTCAGTGCTTGTCTGCAGCTCCCGGAGCTCAGGCACGGCCAGGTGCTGCGGGGTCAGCTCAGCACTGCCCGACATTTCCAGGCTGCCCTGTGCAGGAACCAGAACTGGAGTTCCTGGCGTGTTCTCTCTCTCCTAGACCTCGCTTTAGACATCACCTCCTGTGGCAGCCACTTCCATGCACTCACTGAGCCAGCACCAGTCATCCAGTCCTCGCTTAGGAGAGCCTAGACTAGCCCTCTAAGGAAAACAAGTCCAGAAGGATTTCCCAGCACCTAATAGGCACAACAGCAACAAAAATAGGAAAAATAATGGTGATTTCACCAGATTTATTCCTTTAACATTTATTAAGTTGCTGGAGTTTGATTAGGAAAAAAAATTAAAATGTAAAAAAAGCTACACTACTGAAGATCTCCTGCAAAGATTATTTATTTTAAGGTAGTCATTGTGAAAGAAGTCAGTCTGATATTTGCCTTCAGCAACACAGAAATCATCTAAAGCCAAACCTAAAGCCAAATTACCAATGCCTGAGTTGCTGCCTTCCCCTTTGGTAAGCCAAGGTACAGCCCGAGGTACAACAAACTTCTTGTGTCCCAGCACTGCCAGGCACTGTTATCAAAGCAATTCCATTGTGCCAGTCCAGAGATGCAGATTGTGAAATTTCTAAAGGTCAGTTCCTCATCCGTGAGCCTCTGTTTTCATTGGATGTGTTCTTCCTTTCAGAGCTTTTGTGGCCTTGTGATAATCCCTTTAACAAAAGGCTCTCCATCACCCTGCTGGCTGAGACCAGCACCTTCTACAATCACTGCTGTGACTAGAAATTTCTTGGGGCTGGGGCACCCAATGAATGTTTTGCCCATATGGGAAGCCTAAAGGGAGACCCATGTTTGCCTTGTAAACCAACAAAATGAAAGCCACCTTTGAAGAAGGTGGTCCTGGCTGGGTGAGTGCAGCTTCCTTTGCTGAGCATGATGAGAACAAGGGGCTCCCAAGGACTGGTATTTGACCAAGACTACTGGGCTGAACTTTCTCACCCTAACACATTTCTCAGGCAGAAATATTTATTTAAGGAAGAAGTTGCATAGGCACATACTTCTGTCATGCTCCCTTGGGTAAAGCACTTACAAAACTGAACACCCTGGGTAAACAGCACGCTGCTTTTCCCAGTGGTTTCCACTCTTCTGCACCACATGAAGTTGTGTCCCTCTCCCCTCTGCATTTCCCCAGGAGCTCTCTCCTTATCACTGGTACTGAGCACTGCTGCTGTGTGACAGAGCTGCTGAGAATTCACAAGTATGTTGGAATACTTCTTTGGTCACTGCAATATTTTGACACACAAAACTATCCATTTCTGGAGCTATAATATAAATATAAAACTCAATACTGGTAACTGGGCATCCTGCCCAGTTACTGACACATTATTAAAATTAATGTTCAAGGCTACATGTAAGTTTTGAGCTTCAACATCTCTGAAACAATTACCCAAGGCTTTGTAAGGAAATATGATCCATTTGCTTTGCATGGTGGCAACCAACAGCATAGAGACCACGCTGATGTGTTTGTGCTGCAGCACAAGTTCTTCTTGGGAAAGGAAATCTGAAATAGCAAAGTTCTGCTAGAGACTGGCAGCACATACAGGGCACCAAGCAGGAAGAGACAAAAGTGCAGGAAACTAATCCTTTCCAGAGCATATTAATTATTCAGCATGCTGATACAACACATGGGACAGCAATCTAATGTGTCACATGTTGGTGCCCACAGGCTGACACTACATTAGAAATCAGGCACTGGGGAAAGCGCCTTAAAATCAACAAGATCATGATACAGACACAGCTACTCTAACTTAATCCAGTATTCGTTGGAGGATTTAAATGGTGGATTTCAACAGTTACCAGCCTGCTGAAAAATCAAGGCTGTTTCTCCATGCTTCATTACTTCTAGAGCAACTATAATGGTATTTTTAAGTTCCAACTCATGTAATTCTGAGAGCATTTTTGATTTCTTTTGTGTAAGACCCTTTCTTCACCCCACTCTTCTGAAGCAGGTTTGAAGTCACTCTGTAGCACAGAAGGAAAGTGCAAAAATCGACCAAAAATCTACAAGAACATAAAAGGATGGGGAGTTATTGTCTGCACATACAAGGAAGAGGATAGCTCAGCTTTTGTTTACTGAGAATTCTGTTCCCTTTCTGTAAGGAGCAGAAAGCCCACGCAGAAAACACACATCAAAAACCTACAGAGAAAACCAAACCAGCTAAGAAAGAGGAGGCTGCTAAGGCAGAGCTCCAAACAAACACCACTTACTTAAAATATCAAAGAACAAAGCCTGGCAGAGGAAAGGTGCTCTCTGTTCTTGCAGATCCGGGTTACAGAAGCCACAACTCCTGCAACCACATCATTACTTGGTTCTCGATCAGGTCAGCTGCATAAAGGTTCATTAAATATTTACAGGTGACATTTTTCTGACTTGTGACAACCAGGATCAAGATAACCATCCATTTTCTACAGCCAGCCTGTTCAAATCAGTTTGAGAAACCAGCCAGCAAGGAATGAACAAACAGCAACAGAACCCACAGGATGAAAGCTGCCAGGTTTCTGACCAGGTACCAAAAAAATCTTACCCCTTGAAAGCAACAGAAAACAGCCACAGCTAGAGATTTCTTCAATAAATTCAGCACCTCTTAAAGAGTGCAGGACACAAATTTCAGGTCTAAGAATATACTGAATAAACCAGCAGCCAATTTCTAATCACAGTAGTTACTGGAGATTTTTGCGAAATGGCCAGGTATGGTAATAACCTGATTTTTTTTTTTACATGGGACAAAGCAACAAGCAGAAGAAAGAAATCTCTCACACACTGACACATTTCCCACAAGAGGATGTCTCAGGAGAAACCCTGTGGAAGTTATTTCTTTGTGTGTTGTGCAAAGCTTTTACTTGCACTACCCAGGATCTAGCAATGCACTAACAAAGCAAATTTTTTGTGTAAATGAGATCTAAATCACACTCCTGTGCTGAGCAGCTCACCACTGCCAAGATAAACAGACACCAAGTCTTCATTTGTGCATTCAGACACGCACAGCTACTTGGCAAAAAGGCTTCCACCACAGAAATTTCAGAGTTAAAAATAGAAGGTGAGCTTGAGAATAGTAAAGTTTTCTTCCCACAATCCTGGCATTTGATTCCTTTTCTGACATATGAAAAAAGTGGGGTAGCCAGCCCTGAAGACAGCCTGTTACTAAACCCACATAATTGGTACACTGACAGAAGTACAAGCTCCCTTTACTAGAATCTTCTTTGCTGTTGTACCCAGGGGCTTCTCTAATCTCCAGTTCAGCTTTCCTGCCTTTGCAATTCCTGCCCTGCTGCAAGGGCTTTCACCAGCTCTCCACAAGCACTGCTGGTCTTGAACTGAATGTGACCTGAGTTTGGGAACACAGACACCGTGCCCCCAGCCCCACAGAAGAGGATAACGAGAGGGCTGTTTTGGTGAAGTGGACTTCTTTGGCTGAAGCATCTCCTCCTACTTCTTTTTCATGCCTCATAATTCCTGTGGACAGAGCAATTTCTGCAGATTAATGAGAATTAAAGTTGAAAGTGTTCTTTGCTGTGTGACACAGGCACAATGCCATAGTGTCTTCCTCAAAACAGCCACAAAAAGAAGCAGAGGAGAAGAGTGTTTCCTACACCTTACAGCAGGCTGACAGAATGACTGAGGGCAATGGAACTGCCTTGCAGACCAGAATAGCTCTGCCTCAGAGCTGTTCAGAAACACTCCAAATACTTGGTGAACCTGCTAGACAATCTAAAAAGTCACTCATGTTTATCTTTTCTAATTATCTCCATAACTACATAAAATAAATTCCTTAAGGTCAAACCCTTCTAAATATTCTGGGTGAGGCAAGCAACCACAGTTTGCCTCATCAGGTTTACACAAGATGCCAACACAGACAAGAAAAAGCAGAATGCCATTTTTCAAGGGACACTGTGGGAAAACACTCATTGCCTAGTTATAAACAAGGAATCACTGTATTTCACTCAGGTGATACCATTCCATTTCCTCACCAAACAACTACCTGTCCATTAAAAAAAATGAACCAGATGCTACAGGAATGCTGATTTCACACAGGATTTTCTCATAACTGAAATGAATTAGTTACAGATTAACTTTGCCCAGAGCAGACCTAAGAGATGAACACACAACGAGCCTTTGCCACTGGTTACTTTTTCTGTAACTGAGGCAATACAGAACCATTTGGGAAGGCCTGCCTTACTGCCAAGCTGTGCTGAACATTCAGCACACTCCTTCCAGTGTGTGCTCAAAGGCAGTGTTTGTTGTCTTTGTAGCAGGTCAATCTTTAAAAGTGTACTAGCTACTTTAAATAGAACTGGAAGGGCAAGAAAACTCAAAGTTCTTGAGCAAATATTTTTCCTTGCTGGCACCTAATCCTAGTATCTTGTGTTAGCTCTGCTGTCTCCAACTTGAGCCAGGGGCAGAGATTAGCAGGAGCCATTCAGCAGTTGCAGAGTTCTGGCAGTTCTGGCCACTCCACTGTGGTGGTGAAGGGAATCCTTGCTGTCACTTCTGCTCTGAGTCTGGAGGACAAAGGCAGTTCTCAGGCTCCAAAACAGACACTGCCATGAGCTCCACCACCACAGCAGAGTGCAAAGGAGGTGACCACTGAATGAACAGAAGCTCAGCACATTTGCTCAAGGCCTCCTAGCAGACAACTCAAGACAAAATCCAGGTTTTGACAAACAGGAAAAATTTGTGTGGACCAAGCACAAACTGTACGTGGATCACTACTGTGCAAGAGCACCATCACAATTCTCACAGTAGTACAACAGGCTCAGATTAAACAAGTTGTTAAAGGAATTAAAGTCAGGACTTTCTATTTAAAAAGAATCTCCTGTGGATAACAACCCACTGAAGTAGCTAAGGCTTTGCAATGTATCTAACACCCCAATATGCCAGTGACAGGGGCTCAGATACTTGTTAGAGCCACAGGTTGTTAACATCAACCAGAAACAGATGTTGAATTGAAAGAATTAAAAGTTTTTGTTAGTACAATGTTCACGGGGCATAAAGACCCCCAAAATTCTGTAGGGGGAAGAGCTCAAAGACTAATGTGTTCTGCACTGGGCTCAGAGAGATGAGACACAAAATCCACCAGCTTTGAAGGCAGGAAATTGTCACCTCCAATATTTCTCTTTCCCTGTTCACATCATGTTGTATTACAGGGGGAATGTCACCTTCTGTTCTTCGTGTAGTCGAATCAAACACCTTTCAGTTGAGCAACTTCTTAGCAACAGTACAATATTTCTTACTCTTGACAACAAAACGAAGTGAAACGAGCCCCTCTCCCCCACTAAGAATCCCGGACCCGGGATGTTTTTCACGCAACTCCCCAGCGGCACAGCCAAGGCCGTCGCTCCTCCAGCTCCTCCTGATGGCAAACCATGGGCACAGCACCCAAGCGAGGGACTGGATGGGAATGCTGATGTCATCCTGATGTCCAAATACCACAACAAACAAGACCTAAGCAGGGTTTGGTGAAAGACAATACCTAGGACAGCAGAGGGGCGGATGAAAATGCACAAGAGGCCTGCTGGAGAAATCTTCAGCTGAGCACCAGTCAACGCCAATGGTTCTGCTTAAAACTTACCGTCCAACTGGCTTAGTGAAGGAACAACAGGGAATAACACCTATAGAGCAGAGGAGGGATGTCAGCAGTGAGAGGGGATCAGCCTGGCAGGCCCCACAAGACAGGAGGGAGATTAAGGCAGCCAAGGGCAGAAGGTTTGAAAATGGCTGAAGATGCAAGGAGTGACTCCCATTTATATATTCATCAGCCCAAGAATTGATACAGCTACCTCAGGTACCTTTTCTTTTACAAACAAAAAAAAGAAAGGAATCCAGAAGATCATAACAGAGAGAAAGGACATGGGAAAACAAAGCACACAGAAGTACCTCTAGGTAACAAACATTTTATTTATTTCTTAAAGAAACTACAGCAGTATACGTGATTACAGAATTATGAAGCACTGAAGAACCAAAGGAATGAAATGGCCTGGATCCAAGCACTAAGGACATCACTCCTTGTCTCTCACTGAGCCGTCACTCAGAAAAATCACATTATCTGAAAATTAAAAAATTCATCTTGAGCACTGTTTTGCCTTGTTGCAAGCCTTCACACCATGAAGCCCAGGTATTTGTGTTAAAATAAGTTGCTAAGACAGACTTTGGAACAGAAGAATAATTCATAAAACAAAACAATGTCCAATACAGGGTTCTTTCTCTACATCCCTTGAAAGCAGACAGTTCAAGGTGATCATACATACTATGAAACTAGAGGACTAAAGCTGATGAAAAGCTGCTGAGCCATCAAAGAGACACTAGAAACATTTTAAAACAATGGTTTAATTATTTGACTACAATCTCTATCAGCTACAGCTTATTTTGTTTGCCTTTTGTCATGCTCAGTCTGCACTACCATGTCAACAGCCTACAGGACTATGGGAAGCTCCTACTTCATCAAGCCTAAGGAATTTCTGAAGTGTTTTGAGACTGGGCCTTTTGAACAAGAAACCATTAGGAGAATACTTATTAAAAAGAGAATTGCTTCTCCCTTTCAGTAATTTATAGCACTGCTAGCTTTAAAAGAGGCTACAGAAACATCCAGGAATATGACTGTTCTTTTCCTTTTTTTTTCTACCTTTTCCTCTGTCCTAGTTTTAGACATACCAATGTAACAGAAATGTTTGCACTACTACCCAATTAATTTATCCCTCACTCAAAAGCAACACAGTAGCAGCTCTATCCACAATAGATGTAGGATGCTCAGGCTATTTAAAGGCTCAAGGAAAACGCTGAGTTTCCTAGCTTTCTTTGTTGTGTCAATCCAAGGCACAAGTCTACTAATCCATTCTGTGGGGTAAGCAAATGACACCAACAGTTTGCAACTGTATACTTTCATTTTCTGTGTGTTCACAAGCAGTATCAGAGGAAATCTTCTGGTATACACTATCCATTCTCTCAAAATCCCTGAGTGTGGATACTGAGGATGAAGACAAACCAAGCTGCATTTCAGAAGTCCTCCACTCCCTTTCCATTTTAAAAGGGCAAGGGGCACCTTGGTGCTTTGCTCCTTACCTGCTATAATCGTTGTGGCCTGTCGCCTCACATTATTCTTATCTGTATATTCACCATAATCTATCTTCCCTTCAACAAAGATTCGAGACCTGAAAAAAAACCAAGAATTTGATATTGGTCAGAGAACTGTGCTGCTATTTTCCACTCTGTAATCATAGAATGGTTTGGGTTAAAGTGGGATCCTGAAGACCATACATTCCAACACCCTGGCCATGGACAGGAATACCATCCCCCAGATCAGGCTGCTCTAAGCCCCATTTAGCCTGACTTGGAACACTTCCAGGGATGGGCCATCCACAGTTTCTATGGGCAGCCTGTGCCAGGACCTCACTACCTTGACAGTAAGGCTCATTCATATATCCAACCTTAACTTCCCCTCTTTCACTTGGAGCCCATGACTCCTTGTCTTTACACTTCCTGATGCAAAGGCTGAATTCAGAATCTGACTCAAAGTACACAGGCTTTTGTATCAGTTTGTTGTAGCAGGTCTGCTAATTTGCTTTATGGCACCTGTAGCTTACTACAGTTCCTGATCACCATAATTATTCCAGTAATCCATTATGAAGGCATTAAATCCTCACCCACACTTGTTATTCACTTACCCCTTCCTCACATACTGATAGGTGACATCCCTGAGGCCCGGTCTGAAGACAGAGATCCTGTGCCATGTTGTCTTCTGACTGATATCACCTAAGGTACACAGAAATAACAAGAGCTGGATGCCAAATTCTTTGTGATACAAGACTCAGAAATTAGTTTCAACACATTGGTATTCTCAAATTATGAGAAGTGATTTGAAAACAGAAGTACACTAGCATTCCATCTCCCACTTCACTCAAGAACTGAATGTTCTACTCGTCTGTGTCCAATCAAATTCTTGTGCAGCACAGTTCAAACCAAGACATTGCTTTTTCTGTAAGACAGGGCTCATGCTATTAATTTTTTCCCTCTCAGACATTCCACACTGAAGAGAATTCAGAGAATGAGACATCCATAGATGCAAACTGATGACAGAACCAATGAGAAATTATATTTTATTTTTCTCATCCTGAAATACAAATAAGAGTATGGAACCCACTATGCCTCTGACAAACCCCACCAGTGACAAACTGCTCACTCAACACACTCTCCTCTCCTCCTGAGGAAGATTAACAGCAGATCTCTCTTCAGTTTGTGCTGCTGGGGATCAGTAAGAGACACACAAAAGCACCAGCATCTCTGCTGACCTCGAACTTCCTGCACCCCAGAGATTTCCAAGTGTGTTGCTGCTGGCCGGGCAGCTGAGACCTGGGCCATGTTGCTCATGCAGACTCACCTCCCTGGCCCACTTCACTATCTCCTGTCCGCCACATCTCATTGGTTGCAAGGGAAAATATGGTAACAGGATTTTTTCCTTCCACTTGCCTCATGATAGGGTCCTGTCCAACCCGACCAAGCAGCTGAACACGATTCATGGCTGAAACAAGACAGACCAAACACACATACAGGTGGATTATAATGCATCTAATGCAAGCCATCAGTCAGCAGCTTTTCTCAAGGGTCAGGATCACAACTTTCTGTACCTCCTAAGTGCTTTTTAAAGTCTTGTGACATGTGGCTTTTTTGGGCCCCAGCAGATGGTTGATTGTGCCTGTATTGTCATTATTACTGTGAAATAACTGATTTAAAAAGCTAAAGGTTCTATATTCTTTCTGTTCCATGTCTTTCACAGACACATCCATGTGTCACTTGAGACTAATTTGCATTTACTTATCTTGACTTTTATTTCTTTCATAATGATAAAACACAATGCACAGCAATGCCTTTGAAACAAAGTTGCTTTACTACATTCCATCCTCTGAATGAGAGTCAGTTTTTACAGCAGTACCAGGCCTAGGCAGACACAGTCTATCCCTTCTCCATATTCAAGGACAACTGGAAGAGGTCAGGGAAGTATCCCTTGTGCACAATGAGCATATGAATAGTGAAGGCTGAAGAACACCTGAAGCAAATCCTGCTGGGGCAGCATCACACACTCAAGTGCCCCAGGGACCCTGGAGTCTGAGAAACAGGCACACGAGACACCTGAAGGCAGGTGTTGGAAACCACACCAAAAGCAGACCCAAACTACTTCGACACAAAGTACAGCTACCTGCCCCATGGAGTTGGTAATCCTTGTCAGGGCTTTTTTCTTTTCCCCTTAAAGTGCTGCTTCACCTGACAGAGACCAGACAGGGAGCCACTCAAGAGTCTGTGTGCTTGGAACAACACATTCTTAGCTGCTACACTGAGGAGCTAGCATTCCTCCCAGATGTTCTAAAACTGAGATGAACACAGTGAGTGACAACTAAATTTCATCTCAGGAATTACTTACATCTTTCAAGTACCAATGAGGTAACCGTATCAGAGTCATGTCTTACAAATTGGCGTAGCACCTGAAGGAACAGAAATGTGAGTTTCCAAAATACAAACTATAAACAGCATTTACAAGCCTTTACACCTCATTTTCTGAATACTTGCAGAGGTTCTTTTCCAGGTAACTAATAGGCAAACTGAGGAAAGAAATCTGTTCAGCCAAATGAAGCTAGTAAGACTATTTAAAGAACATCAGGTTAAATCAACGTTAAAGAGTTGCCCAGAAAGAAGTGTGGCCCAAAGGTACGCCTCCAGCAATTATTTCTGGGACTTGCATTAACTACGGTTTTTCTGTAATATATAAATAGGAAGGGAAGAGGTTTGTTTCTACAAACGAATTTTTGGTGGGGACTTAATTGTTTGAACTTTAGTCTTTGGAAACAAACAGGTCTGATAGTTCTGCTTCATTTCAGAGACTAACCAGGCATGCCCAAAAAGTACATCGATCCACTGGAATGAACAGTGGATGCACTAACACTCTGTTCCCAAGGCAAATCTAGGACACAAAACTCTTAGTACTGCAAGTGGGAAAGCAGTAAAGGAGTTGCCGTTATTCCAGCACACAGTCCATCCTAGAAAAAAGGAGGCGGGGGGGACAGAAACACTTCTGCTAGAGGTCCATGTGCAGGAACTGGGGAAAAGGCTCATTTCCCGTAACACGTAGTTCAAGGCCTGTGAAAGAGCTCACACCCTTTCTCCCCAAGGACAGACCCAGCGCCGAGGCCCCGACCAGCGGGCACGGCCGGGCGAGGGCACCGGGGCGCTCTGTCCGCCCCGCCCCTCCCCGGGGCAGCGCCGAGCGCTGTTCGGCGGCCGGAGCGCCGCTGCCGGCCTGCCCGCTGCGGCGGGGCAGCGGGGCTGGGGCGGCTGCTGCTCCCCCGCCCCCCCTTTCCCCCTCCCGGGAGCTCCCCCGTTCCGCCGCAGCCCCAGCCCCGCACGGCCCTACCTGCCACGCCGGGCGCCGCCACATGCTGCCGCCGAGCCTGCGGAGGGAAAAGCAGGGCTGAAGCAGCGCCCAGGAGCCCCGGCCCCGCCACCCGACCCCGCGGCCCCGCACCGCCGCCGCGCCCGGAACAGGAAAGGGCCGGCGGGAGGTTCCGGGCGGAAACGCGCCCGGGCAGCGCCTGCACCGCCAGAGCCCGCGGAGGGAAAAGAACCTAACAAAACTCCATCACTCCATCGTCGGTTAAAAAAAATGATAAAACCTTTATTCGCACCAAACCATAGGATCTAACAGTTAAAAGCCAGCATGTGCAAGATCACAAACCATTAAAACCTGGAAATAACCGAGTTACCAAGCTCTCCCTCACAACAGGGCGGCGCTCTGCTCAACCAACGCAAACAAGCGACAAGGACTCCCGAAGTTACATTCAGCGGGGAGAGGGGGAAGGGTTTATGAGGGCTCAGATACGAAATGCACACCGCTATTAACATGGGGAACTGCAAAAGGGTTTTTTAGCTTTTCTAAATGCCCTCATCTTGGCTGAAAGGCTGCAGTTCACAGGCAGGCAGCTGCACCACGTGCGAGATACTGGAAGGGAAATGGGTACAGACGGACCCAGCTACCAGCACACTGCAGTTGTCCCCCCCGCCTAAACAAGGAGTCCTCCCGATTGACAGAAGACAAGTCTGGCATCAAGGACTAACTAGTCTGTTAGAGCACAGCCAGTTACAGAAATTTAAAAGGTTTTCTTCATCTCCCACTCCTTAACTCAAAGTATGAGTTAACTATGAGTCAAACTATTACTCTGTGTCCCCCCTCAGTGAAAAACCAGTCCAGCTGCATCCCGAGCCCCCTAGGACTGCTGTGTAACCAGCCTGGCTCCTGATGTGTAGCTAAAACTGGCTGCCATAGTCTCTGCCTACTTGTTCCTAGAAGGGGCCAGCTGTAGATGCTGTCTCCCTGTACAGCCATTATCACCCCTCCAAAGATATAGTCAGCGCAGGTGTTAAGACTACAAAATCACCAGTAACAGGCCCCAAAACAAGAAAGAGGGAAGTGAGTAGAGAAAACATCATTCTTTCGTCACAGCAGAGTTACAGAGTCTATGGCAAGGCCGGTTACACAAGAAATTAGACAGGTAAAAGACTGAGGACAACCTTAAGTCACATGATCCAACATTGTAAGCCAGTCATTCTTTTCTCAGCCAACATCTCATCATAACTGACAGGGGAACAAAAAAAAAAAAAANAAATGACAGGGAGACAATATGGGGCATTGGTCTGTGCAGACCCTCTGCTTTCACAGGGCCATTCAGCAGTCTTTGGACAACACAGAAATTCAGTAACCCAGAGTAAAGCTAAACGAGCGACAGCTCTTCCCTCCCACCAGACGCTTGCTCTTCTGCTTAGAAGAGGTTTCAGACTCTTGTAACTTGGCACTTCCTAAGGCTTGGTCCTTCATGAGGGTCTGGGCAAGGCGAGCTGCTTTAAGTTCCCTGCAGGGGGGAGAAGGAAGGAAGAAGAAAGGAAGAAAATGGTGTCATGCAGGAATCCCCATCAGCTACAGAAGCAAACTATGAACAATCTTGCACAAGAGGGTTACTGTAATACCCCAGCATTGCTGGAAGGGGGCAACTTCTCAGCTCAGAGAGTAACATGAAGATTACTGTAGCTCTCTCTAGAATTTCTGCTTGAAAAGGTATGAGCTCTGAAGATTTACCAGAAGAAAACTATGTATCAGGTCAGCAACACACTGGCACCAGAATGAGGAACCCCTAGCTCAGTTTTCCTCCTATTGTTTCAGATATCTCATAGTAGTTTAACTTAGATCAATGTTATATCATGCAGCAGAAATACCTAAATAAAGGCATTTGCTTCTTTTCCATTTCCTTTCTTCTCTTAGTACTTGATGTTCTTGCAGAGCATTCACTCTTCTGTCTGCACAGAAAACCTAGTCCTCAGCTGACTACTGCACTTACAGGTGTTGTGGGGCAGTTCTTAAATCCCAGCACCTCAAAACACTGCTGCCAGCAGCAAGGGGGAGAAGGATATCTGCCACCGCCTGACAGTTCTCTTCCTTCTGTGCTTAGCCCACTATCTCAGTGCATTATCAATTCCTCATCTGCCCACTGGCTGCAGGTTGTATCAGCCTTTTGCATCACCAATGGTTGCAAGAAGCACACAAGTTGTAACTCAGCCAGCAGCTCCTCCAAGCGAGAGCTGAGGCACAGCTGCTGCCTGGGCACTGCAAGTCCCTGTTCTACAACCCCATCATGTCCCCAGCTCCAGGCACAGGAGCTGAGCAGGGATTTCTGCACATGCATTCTCCCAGCTCTGCCACCCTCCATGCAAAGCTGGAGACCTGAATTGTTGTGCCCAACCCTTCTCCCCAAGCCAGCCCTACCTTTCCAGCATGGCAGTCTTGCATTTCTCCACATTTAGTTGCTCCTGGAGCTGCACAGCTTTTCCACACGAAGGACGGAGAACAGGGTGTTTGGTGAGAGCTGTGGCAGAAGGTCTTTGCACTGGATCAGGATGGATCATGAGCTACAAGGCAAAGGAGTTCAGAGTTTAACACTCCTGTCACTTGCCAGCTGCAAAAGCCACCATCCTGCCAAGGACTGCTTCCTCACCTTAAGGAGCTCCAGAAGGCGGTGGGGAAGCTTCTGGGGGATGGGTGGGATGTTGCCGTTGCGGATGTGGTGCCACAGGGCCCCGTTGTGAGGCAGCGGTGCTGCCCCAGCTGCCAGAGCCACCGTGAGTGCCAGGGCAAAGATGTCTGCCTTGGGCAAGTAGCAGTATTGCTGCAGAGAGAAGGGAAAGCTGTTAGAAAGGAACATCTTGCTACACTAAGCAAAGGTGAGTTGGGCTATGAGCTCAAAAGAAACAGCCAAGCAAGTGTGTGTATATGGCACTGCCTTCACCACCCCAGTGAGCTGTTTTCTCCTCTTCTGGAAAAAAGCATTGGCAGCAGGCAGTACCACTAACCAACAGCATGTTGGACCTTGCAAGCCATGTTGGGATCACTGCAGTAACTCCAGAGGATGGCCTAACACATGTACCTCCAGCCCTCACCACAAGGCACTAAGCTACACATGCCCATCTCAAACTAAAGACTGCATCTGATACACAGGCCTAACAGTTCCTAAAGCCACTTGCAGCACAGATAGTGTCTGTCACCTAAATCCCTGAACTAACACATCCAACCTGGTTGTTCAGTACTGATTCCATTTTCATTTGTTGGCCAGTGACAAAACTGCAGTCAGCTTAAGAGGTGTGTTGTGCCTCTCACCATTACTTGTTAAATGTTTGTTTTACAAGGGATCTGTCTGGGTAAATATATTCCTCAATAATCACATCCAGTAGTTTAATCTCAGCTGGATATGCAAATCAAATGTCTTCAAACTGATAAAGCTTTTGTCTCACTGATCCCTCAAGGGGAATAGTCACAATAATCCAATGATAGTTACTTATGAAATATTTGCATATGAAGTAAGTATTTACATGATAAGACTCACATCACTATTGTTCATGATAAAGTGCTAATTTCACAGCCAGACCAGACAGAAGAAAGAGGTGATAAGGTGAGGAACAAGTTAGACTAGTGACTACCCTACAGTTGATCTCTCCCCACTTGCTCTCCCGCCCTTTTCTCCCCACTACCCTGCTTAGCCGTTGTACCTCTTGCAAAATCTCATTGGCCAAAAACCGTCTGTCTCCTTCCTCCACCTGAGGGTTTGTTATTGATGTCACATGTCCAAGGTCACCTGAGACAAAGAACAAGCAACTGAAATGTAATGAAGCAAACTGAAGTCATTCTCCTATAAATAAATAAAATAAAAACCTACATTTTATAGGCACTAACAAAGAAATACTGAGTAGGAGAGCAAGCCTGCTCCTAACTCAGGAACCTGCACTTGGAAACAAGTGCATGAATTTTCTGTGACTTGTCTTCTTAGAGGAATTAATTCTGGTGAGTAATTGGGGCATTTATGACTATCTTATCAGTTTTGTGTGCCGGTGGTCTCAGGCAGTAAGGGACAGCCCTAATCTTAGGCCAGCTGTAAAGTAGGTTAAAACCTACCAATCTTATACACCACACCAGGAGAGGATTCATCTTCACTGTCACTCTCCTCCTGCCCAGCAGGGCCTGAAACTGCCAGCTTGTGACAGATGAAGATATTACCTGCAAGACAGAGAAGTTTAGTAATAAGGTGATATCAGTCAGGCTGCAGCAGCCTGACAATTGTAAAAATCCCACCTGTCAAAGTAGTCAAGCTCTGCAGCCAGAGAAACTATGCACATGCTTCCCACCCAGTAGTCAGCTTTCTGCCCAGCCCACATTCAGCCACACAGCTGGCATAAGACAGTTGTATCTTATGCATAAAATATCTCAGTGAAATCAACTTTCCCCTCCCTCTGCCCTCTAAGCTACAAGCATAAATTCATCAGGAAAAAGAACTCCACATGCAACAGAAGGGGAGCATTGCCCTGGAGGGGACCATCCTGAGCTGTAGAGAGGAAATCTTGTTGCTATTTATGCAGGAACTTAATCCCTCAAGGTAGGTACACACACACAAGCCAAGTGTTGCACAAGACTGCAGTAAATAAGGAAGTTCCATCTTCCCTGGCAGCCCTACTTGCTCCACCAGTATGCAGGTGATTCCCACAAGCCAGGATTACAAAGGTCACGAGACAGGAAAAAAAATGCTGTCAACTATCAGAGAAGGCTTAATTTTAGAGCAGCAGTAGTGGCACAAATCAAAATCAAAATAAAAACAAACAAATCAAAAAAACCCAACACCAAAACACCATACACGGGCAAGGTCCTCTTCTCTCTGAAGGACTACAATCAGTCCACTCATAAGGATTTATCACAGGTCCTACTCCTGAGGGATCACTAGGAAAACCCTCCACAAAGGAGGAGGCCACTATACTTACTAGGTTTGATATCCAGGTGCACAAGGCCAGAGTTGTGGATGTATTTTAGGCCCATGGAGACTTGCAGCAATATTTCCTTCAATTCTCCTTCTAGGAAATACTGCCCAAGCTTTGCATTTTCCAGCAGCACATCCTGGAGACTCCCACCTAGGGGAAAACAGTCAGTCAGAGACCTGACAGAGGTTTTATGGAACAGCATGTCTGAAATAGCTCAGCTGCCCAGAACATTTGGAGGCTGGCTAGTGACAAAACCCCAACCACATCAGCTCTGTGTGGCCCAGTGTGCAAACTTGGCTTCAGTCTTTCCACTGCCCTGGAATGCCCTGCCTCCTGCTGGACAAGGATGAACAACTGCAGTTCTACTTTCAGCCTACATCCTGCCGGGAGGGCTGACCTGTAAATGATGCTAGTGCTGCTGCAAGTGAACAAAAAAAATTGCTTCTGCTGTGCTTAGATACAGAAGCAGGTATAGGAATGGTGGAACAAGGAAGTGAAGTTCCCACTAGCAGATTTTTGACTGAAAAGCATTAACATTCAACACAGTTGTGCAGATGTCTGCTGAAACACACTGGATATTTCAGAGCTAGAAGACATTGCCTCTGTCTCCATCAGCTTACTTTTCACCACCTCTCTTTTAGTCTCAGATGTTCAGCCACCAGAACACAAGCAATACATCAATCCTGCAGCAATGAGCACTACATTTTATGGTTGCCTCCACCAGATCTGAAAGCAATACTCCAAACAGCTGTCACCACTCTTCACTGAGCCCCAAGACTATAGGTGCAGTCAAAAGATGAACATTACTTATTTGCCTTCAGCCGTTCTGGTAACTAAAGGTATCTTTTCCAATTTCTCTCAAGCAGTGGTATTGCCAAGGGCAAACTCAAGCAGGAGTTTACCACCCAGCCTGCAGCAGCCCATTTATACTCTGCCTCATCGTTTGCTCCATTCCTCTGCAGCTGTCAATCCCTTTATCCTAGTCAGGGTGCAAGGTGCCTTCATCTCAACCAGTGACTACCCACCTCCATTAAGAGGAGGTTCTTGCCAAGACACATGGCCCTTAAGTCAGCAGCTCTTGAGTCACTCACATCAGGTGTTGCCCAGACAGTCCTGGCACAGCTCTAAGCATCAGAATGGGGAATGCTTTTCCAGGCCAGCCAAAACAGAGAAACAGTCTCCAAATCCCAGAAATATGAAGGTATTCACTCCTTCTAAAACATTAGCACCACTCAGAGCCTCATCTAAATACTATGTGCCCTTACTGGATTCTCCATAGAATGCAGCCCTAGGGCAGTTTGCTTTCATGTAAGCCAAAATATCCCACATTTAAGTACAAAGAAGGCAACTTTGCCCTTGCTGAGATCTCAGCCTTGAACGCTGTCCAGCTCTTACCATTGCAGTGTTCATTCTGGATAATCATGTGATTGTCCTCTGCCCAGGCCGAGTAGTAGCGCACGACGTGGGGGTGGTGCCCCAGGACAGCGTGAGCATAAACCTCACGCAGTGCCAGCTGCCTAGGGAAGCACACAGAAAAAGCAGAGGTGACAGGCTGCTAGAGGCTGCTTGGCACCAGGAGAGGAACCCTGGTTTGCAGCCTGAAAGTCCTGAACCCCTCTGCTCCCCCTTTCTCTCAGGTTTTGACAGACAGACTGGCTCTCACAGCTGCTGAAGCAAAACCTGCCCTTGCTCAAATGCCCTGAGCAGCTGTTAAAGAAAACAATTGCTGAGCAAGCCTTTTGTTAAAGAAGCAAAGGCTGCAGCAGTTTCAAAGACTTTGTTTTTGGCATACAGGATGCCACAAGCTGGTCAATACAGATAAGAGTAGCGCTGGCCATGCAGCAAGGCAGGGACAGCTGTCAAATAAACTTCTTGACAGTTAATTGTAAAGAAACTGTCTGGATGGACCCAAGGGGTTCAGGTATGCCATCCTCTCACTTTGCAGTGCATGTGACTCCTTCCTTCCCTACACATTTCTATCCAGTAGTTGTATAGTGGTATCTTCCCCCAATCCCTCAGCTGTTACTTGGAAGTGCAGCAGCAGCCGATTTTTGCTCATGCCACCCATCAGATACCTTTGGATCCACGCTCCCTACTTCCCATCATGCCTCTCAAGAACGTGCCCATGATTTCCACTGGCAGTTTCCAGCAAGCACACTCACTCATCCGAGGATCCTGCCAGAGGCCTTTTGGAGCGTTTGATGGCATAAACACATCCATCAAGGCGTTTGATGCACTTGTAGACAGAGCCAAATTCCCCCACACCAATTTTCTCCAGTTCCAGGAACTCCTTCTTGTAGCGGGAAACCATATTGCTGGCTTTCAGAGTATATCTCTGCAAAGTCACAAAAACAGCAAAGACAAATAGGAGTTAAAACACTTAATAGCTGTCATTGTTTTAGAGGTGTGTAACACTGAGCACCCACATGGCTCCCTCTCCCATCCTGGATGTCCATCCAGGCATATGTGCAGGTGTGTGGCCAGTTCTTGAAAGGGCAATTTCAGTCCTTGAAATTACCTTTCACTTGTGTTTTTTCTGACCACTTCAAGGCCACCTTCCCTGGTCTGGCCAAGTTGCAAGGCTGTTTGGTTGGTTTCATAAAATCAGGACTTGTTAGCCATAGAGGTAGAAATTGTAGTTAAGGAGAAATTTACTCTAGCTGGCTGTATTTCCTAAAGCCTCCTTGGGTTACTGCCATGACATCCCAGACCAGTTCCTAGACCCACAGCTGATGGAGTCAGTCAGGGATGAACAGTGAGCAACAGTGTACTGGCCTAAAGACAAAATTTGAGAAGACCTTACATCTATTGCTTGTTTTGAGCTCAGGAGAGGAGCTTGGTGTGTTGGCTTCCTGTGACCCCAGCTATGCAAGAGCTGCTTTACCCTGGTAGCTGAGGTTGCCTGCAGCCACGAGCATTCTGCATCAGTTCAGGCTCCCCAGGTTTGAAGCACCAGCTGTTGACAAATGGCAGGTTATCTGGTCTCAGTGTATTTGTTTATATTTCCACTGATATCTCACCCAGAGACACTTTTCCACAAAGGATTGAAAGCTGGCAGGACTGTTGGAACATAATTATTACTACAATAATGGCCACTGGGGATCTAGGAGCTGCTGGTACTGCTGGTGGGGTGATGCCTACAGGCAAGGAAAATAAAGATAAGCACTGGAGCATGAAGTGAACAACAAGAGTGGACTAAGTGATTTCTCTCCATCCTCCTGCATCCCTTACAGCAACAGCAGCTCATATTGCACAGTGGTTTCCACAGAAACCACTGCTGTGATTTTTTTAGTTTATGGTACATGAGCTTACAGAGGAGGAGGTAGGATTTGGTCCTCACAGCCAGTAAAATGTGGCTCACATGAAACAGCAGCCCTTACCAAAAGGCTGCATTTCATAAGGCAGCTATATTTTACACTACCTCAAAAAGCTTGGCAGTAAAAATATCTCCTAGTACACAATTTTTAACCTCTATTACATACTCAATCTCATTAGCACTCAAGTAGAATAATAGTTCAGTAATTCACAAGTTACTTGAGGCTTTCTTGTAGGTAAAACAATAATCGTGGCAGCCCTGCATGTTGCCTGGTAGCAGATTTGCTCTGCAGGTGTAGTTTTTCCATGGAGACCATTTGCCTGCAATCCCGGTCTCCTCGGCTAGAGGGTACCGTTATCCTTCCATAAACCAGGCTATTGCTCAGTTACAAAGAACGATTCCATCTTTTCCAAGCTTGTCATCTCAAACAAATGTAAACAAAACATTCCGCTTAGACCTTTTCTGTCACAGGTATTCATCTTCTGGCACAGTGCCATGGTTTATACTCCAATAACACAATAAATTCCATCAAACACCAAGCTTTTACAAACATCCACTCTGTGGGAGGAAAATGTACACTCACCTTTGTAGGCAGCTCCTGTTTAATCTGGTTTCCTGGATGAGGATCATTCCTATAACAGAAGATTAGGAAAGTCTGATGTATCACTTTAATGCAGCAATCCAACTGGATTTGAAATTAAAACATCTTTCAAAGGAACCGCCAAATCTTGCTTCACAGCCTAATAATGTATTTTATAGAGTTGATAAACAAGTTTTTAGTTGAGGTCTTAAAGACAGCAGTCCCAGGTTAGGAATACTTTGTTTCCATTTAGAAGGCCTCCACAAAGCAATTTCAGTACTGCCTACAAGACAGAGTGGCATTGTCCAGAGGCATCATTCTCATGGCCTCCTTATTACTGGTGAAGCTGCAGCCATAGCACTAAAGAGAGCTGCTGATCCCCCACTTGCCTTTCTGAACAAAGGCAATGACTGGGTTTTATTTATATTTCTGTTACCTTTATATGTCTGCTAACATTTACTCTGCACCAATGACTACTACAGAAGTAGATGATTCATTGTTAGCAAATAAGTCCAGATACTGAACATCTCCATTACTTATCTCCTCCCAACAGTCTGGTTTCAGTCTGCTGCTCACTTACAGCTCTCCTCTGGCCTTCCGTTTGCCATTAGGATGAAAGAGCGTTTGTCGATAGGACTCTGGTGTAAAGGGATTAATGTTGACAAGAGAAGCTTGGGAAGAGTCATCAGAGTCAGCATGAGGAGTAAGTCTCAGATGTCGGAAGCCTTTGGATGGGACCTTTGTTGCAGATGAAGGGAAAGCTGTCTTCGATAACAGGCTCTGTATTGACAGAATAATTTAAAAAAAGTGGCAAATAAACCAAGAAAATTTTTTGTTGCTGCTATTTCAGAATAAAATTCTTGTTCTCCTGTAAATCAAGGAGAACACAGCTCTCTTCCTTGGAATAGCTGAATCATTAAATCCCTGTGTCCCTAGTTTAGTCCCCACAGTTTTCATTTTCCACAAAGCATTTCATTCTTTGTTAAGCTCGTTCATAATCTATTCCCTGCTCACTTAGGTGAGGCCTGCAGAGCCATTTTTGGCAAGCACAGTCCTCAAGAGGAGCCAGCTGCTCCCCTTTCCCTCCTACAGAGAGGTAGAAATTGCATCATATGCTGCATTTACATGGAAGATCTAGTTCTGCCAGGCATGGACTGTTGCCTCAGTTTGGTCAGGACAGGTTTGTCAGGAGATGAGCTAGAACACCACCCAAGTTTCCCAGCATTAAGCAGCATTAGGACAGGGGAAGCTGCTAGAAATATTTCTTTATCTGTCTACTAACAAAGCAAAAAGAACCCATTTCTCCTCATGAATAAAAACCAGAGTTTCAGAAAGAACCTCTGGATCTTCTATAGTTCACCTTGCCACAGAATGCAGACCATTGTGTTTCACTCACTATCCAGAACCTTGGGCCATGGAAGGCACAGACACCAGTCTTGAGCTGGAGACAAAAATCTACTCACTCTGATTTAACTCCTTCAGTAACCATCAGCTTTTAAAAAATACATTTGGTTTTGAGTTGTTTCAGCTTCAAGAGAGCAGTATAAGGTCTAAAGGATCATTTAACATCATGCTTTCTTCTAGTTAAAAGCCCTTTAAGAACACAGAAGTCTCCCTTGAAGATCAAGGTAGTCTTACATCTTTCCAATCCCACTGTGATCTCACTACCAGGATCCTGGAGCCACATCTCCACTCACATCTGGTGGCTCTGTCTGCAGTTTTTACAGGGCTCTGCTCTCTCATCCTTTCTATCACTTACAAATATTCTAAGGTCAATGCTCCCAAACTTTGTCTACAAGCAGATTTAGGCCCTTTGCAGCCCACCTTTTGCAGCTTGCATGCTTGGAAAACAAGACCTTTATCCCAGGAGAGAAATGAAAGAAATTGTTGATTTCGTGCAATTGCTGCTTATGGGCTACAACATGACAAACTATAAGCTGCATGTTTTGAATCATCCAGCCAACATATTATCTACACAATGCACACCCTGAAAGCAGCCCTCACTACCTGCAGCCCATCTGGTCTGGTAAAGATTTTTATAGACCTGTATCATGGTTTAAACCCCAGCCAGCAACTAAGCCCTCAGCTTGTGAGCCCTTTGCTCACAACTGCAATACCTTCCTCAGTGGGATGGGGAGCAGAAACAGGGAAAAACAGGTAAAACCTGCGTGTTGTAAAAAAAAGTATTATTAAAATAAAATATAGTGATTATTATTGCTATGAAAACAGACAACAAAAAGAGAAATAAAACCCAAGACAAACAAGTGATTCACAATTGCTCACCACCTGCTGGCTTATGTCCAGCCCATCCCTGGGCCTTAATCAGCCCCTCCTGGCTAATTCCCTTCTGTTTATATGTTGAGCATGAGATTCTATGGTATGAACTTTCCTCTGGTTTGTTCCTGGCTGGCTGTGGAGCCACACAGCTGCTGGTGCTTCTGCTCACTGCAGAACATGGGAAACTGAAAAGTCCTTGACTTTGGGTAAACACTACCAGCAACACCTTGTTTTAGCAACACTGTCCTTAAGCCCAAAATCACAGTGCAGTACCAGTTACTAGGAGAAAATTAACTCCATCCAAAGCAAGGATAACTGCTCAGCTATGTTAAGGTGAGATTTAGGGAGATTTCTCATAAAGGGTCACTGCAGGAAAATTTTGGACTGATGCCCTTTAGACTGCTTTCCTCTAGAAAGTGGCAGGGTATTCCTCAGTAAATATTGCCACACAGTCAATCATACAAGGCCAGAGGATTATCCTTCTCCCCACATAATCAGGTTTTTGGAGGAGAACAGAAGTCAAATCCTAGCTCAGAAGCATTAAAGGACTGATCTTCTGTGTACCACTTTAGCAAAGGAGCAAACAATCTATCAGTAGAGCTGGAACATTGAGAAGACCAACAGCTACGCTTCACTGCAGGTCTGGACTGCTTGGAGCCATGCACACACCAGAAATCATCTAGGAACAGAGAAGCAGGTGCCAAGTCTCCACCTGTGCTTACTCACGACAAAAAGCAGTTGCATTACACTCTCTCCAAGAAGTTACACATAAAACAGGGCCTGGGCTCATTCTCTCAAGAAACTGGCTCAGTAGCTAAGTTGCATTTTAGGACAGTGACACAGGTGAAGAGAGGCTAACTTCCCTCCACAAGCACACACCAGTTTGCTACTTCTTCCATAGGAGATTTGCTACCCTGAGAACAAAGCCCTGCTTTCCTCAGATTCACTGAGCAACAGTTTCACACAAAAAGCAAAACTGTGGCACCAGACAACAAACTGGTGGGAGCTGATCAGACCTGTGAGGCAAAGTTCGCATCCCAGCCATAACACCATTTCTAACTTTCAAGACAAAATCCATTTGCATCCAAAAATGGCTGAACAGAGCAGCAAGTGCAGCTCCCTATCTCCAAGTTCCCCTCAAACAACGAGCTTCATGAAGGGAAATGCATTTATCTCCTACAGAGGTGCTACAGACCTGCCATTACCTTAGGAGTGTGAGGGGTGTCACAGAGCTGCAGCTTTTTCCAGGTGATGTGCAGTGGTGTCTCAGGTTTACTCCAGCTCTTGCTCACAGATGGGGAAGTCTTCAGAGTGGGACTCATCCAGGCTTTTGTCTTGCTCAGGAAAATCTCACTAAGCTTTCTCTGAGGAGTTGCTGGCAGAGGACTGCTCTCTTGCCATTTCTGGAACTCTGAGCTTCTGGGGGGGCTCAAGGTCAGGGAGTCTTCCTCATTTACACTTCTGTCTTCACTCTCTTCACCACAACTGGAAAAGTCCAGTCGCTGAATGAATTCATTGCTGTTGTCCCAGTCATCCATGTTACCGCATCAAACAGAACAGGTAGAGCTGATACTGGCCTGTTTTGTTAGAGGGATAGAGGGAGAGAAAGACAGCATTATTTACAGATAAACTATAATCTTCCTTGCTTCATCAGGGGCATCAGTTCTGCTGACCACACTCCTCATCCCACACACAGAGAAACCTTGGTCATTCATCAGTGTATTTGGACAGCATTGGTTAATGAAGAGCCCCCCAGAATTACCAGGTACAAATCCATTCAGCAACTGCCTATGTAACAATAGGTTTTGCTTTTTGCCTTATTGGCATAAGTCAGATACAACTCAGAAACCACTGCCTTTCCCAGTAAGTTTCCAAGAGAATGCCTCTATCCACTACTATCATCACACAAGGAAACACATCCTAAAGAATAGCACACACAGCCTCCACTCCCTCCTTTCTACATTAAATTTCTCAACCAGAGGAGGAGAAAAAAAAAAAATCCATACTACATACAGCTGTAAAAGCAGAGGGTGCCCCAAGGAATCACCAGATACCCCACAGACCTCTCTTCTGCCCTGGACCATTTATAACCACCCCACACTTGAGCCAATGCTAATAGGAAACATCTGGAGCTTAGCAGCACCTGTCCACAGTTGCCTGGTGGATGAGGAGTTCTCTCTGGATGTGGATTTGCAGTGCCAACAACCAGCACTGCAGGGAGCCAGGACTCTCAGTCTGAGTCATCTCCCTGCTCCTGCACGCTCTCCTGGGGTCTGTAAGGGGGGTGATGTTTGCTGACAGCTGGTCTGCTCCATAATCCCATCAGAGATACAGTCTTTGTGGGCTTTACCTGTACAAGTTATTTGTCTTGTAGTGATGGAGCCCTGTGTTTCCTTCTTTAAATCTGAATTTCATTTCCTGCATTTAGATATGCATTAGTTTGGGCAAGCATTGCAGCCTGAATGGAGAGGTCATTAGCCTAATTTATAATGTATAGATTTATGAATGTATAATTTATAAGACTTCGGGAGAGAGTTAGGAGCCATACACAGGTCTCAGTACAGCTTCCCATCTGAGGTTTCAAAGGAGAGGAGGGAGGAGCTGTGTTGGTGAAGGCAGCCCCAGAGGTGGGGTCGCTCTGTTGCTCCCTGGGAGCAGATCAATGTCTCCCCTCCCTGCACCTCTTTGTAAAAACCAGGAATCTTCTGAGCCTTTGGGAACCTGTGTTTCAGTGGGACTAGAGCAAGTTTTAACTAATTTAGAACAAGGTTACAGCAGCCTTTTTTCTTAGCCTTGAGGAGAGCTGCTAGAAGGATATGCAGAGATTGGAAGTGGCTGCAGCCCGTAGGAGATGGGTATTTGGCAGAAGCAGCACCTGCTTTCCTTTGCACACAGCAAGGGCAATTCCCACCAGAACACACAGGGCCACATTGGTCTGAGGGCTCTGTGCTCTCCTAACCCATTCCTTAAATTAAAAGTGTGGCCATATGGGTCTCTGAAATTGCTTCTTAAGACTGTGATGAACAATTCATTTGACACAGAAATGAATTGTATCCTATTCACCACAACGGCCTCAGGAGGACATGCCAGGAGCCCAGTACTGGTTGCATCTGGCCCACAGGTTGCAGTATTTCTTGCGGGCACTGAACTGTTGCTGCTGTGCAGCCTCTCATAGCCTGAAATGCAGCTGCTGTCCCTGTGCCTTATCCTGAGCAAGGTCCAGAAGCCCGGCAGTGCCAGCACTGGCTGCTTTCTGCTATGAGAAGCTGTGTCTGGACCATCTGGCCAGCTGAGATCCAAGACCACTTTACTACTGCTGTGATCTGACTGCATTCATCAAGTGTTCAGTATCTGAAGCATTAGATTGGAATATATTAATTTTGAAGAAATAATGCTTTTAGTCCCCATGACGACATGTTTTTAATAACCCAGCAAGGAAATTTCTTCAGACCAGTTTTCCATCCCACCTTAAACAATTTTTAAACTTTTTTTTCCCTGCAGGATTTAGAGGCAGTATCCATTTTTCTAAGGAGGGATGTGACATGTAAAGGAGAAAACTTGGACCAGCTGTGTAAAGAAGACCCAGCTTGTTCATCTTGCATTTTAAAAATGAAAGCTACCACACTTTAATTTACAGTTTTCCTGACTGTTCAAAGACCTGATGACATTTTCCTGGGCCCTCAGCTGGAGGGAAAAGGTGTTCATTTTCTTCTGAAGTAGAGTTTTTATTTCTAAAAGGGTAATATTATCTTCCAGCCTAAATACTTTCAATTCTGGTGAAATAATAAAACAATAGAAAATGTGGCCTTTGTTTTGTGCATGTATCTACCAGTGTGCCCTCAGCAGGCCAGGATTGCTGGCCAAAGCCATATCAGTTGTTCTGGTGCTACTGGGTCACTTGTCTCATGGGTTTTTCCAGCAAAGTCGGGAGCTCAGAACACGATGATGTTTCACACATCTCAGAGCCAGCAAAGGCAGCCCCTGCTCCTTGTCACTGGTTGCTCTTCCCACTGCATCCCCTCCCTTGTACTGGGGCAATACTGGTATGACTGCGCTGCTGAGGGGATCAGGAACAGCTCTGCACCGCAAATAACTTGTGTGGGTCATGAAGGTATTCTTAGTTGGGATTTGTTTCCTGCCTAGATTGCTGGGGGACAGACACTTGACATTTGTAGCAGCACTACTCTGGAGATGAAGATAGAAACGAGCTGTCACTTCAGCGTCACCAACATGCAGAATTATATTCATCCAAATGAAGATTGGCACTGTCTATACAGTTAAAGCAAAGCATGTGGCCAAGTATTTGCAGAATCTGGCTTTTCTTTACACAGTAACAAAATATTGTGCAGGGTTTGTTTCTTTTTTTCTTTGCCAGTCACCTTCTATGAAAAACTCCATCTGCTAAAAACCACCTACTCTGGTCTATAGCTCTGCAAAGTAAACTTGTGCATGGGCTTTGCGAAACAAAATGCCCACTCAGTGTTGGAGCTGTCTGAAATGAAGCTTACAGCAAATGGATGCTAATGTTACCAAAAAAAAGAGAAAAATCCCAAACCCCACTGCTGAGGAAACTGGATGATGGGTTTCTTAATGGGGTATTGAACACTCAGAACTGCTTAACAGGAAAAAAGTTAGACAATTAAGGCTTTTATGACAACATCTTCCTTTTAATTGTGGCCTGCTTAATTGGGTAATTCAATTAATCAGAACGACCTAGGGAACCAAATTAATCCTAATGACACTTAATGACATTGGTGGTGGCAGAAGGAGGACAGTAATTACAAAAGGTTGTCTGCCTGTGGATGCCTTGGTCATGCTTGTGTCCCCATCTTTCAGTCTCAAGCTGATTCTGCTTGTTCCGCCCAAAACTGTTTCACAGCCTTCTGTAGCACATACGTACGTGTATATTTATTTATGTATATACGTATATACACACATATATACACATATCGCTATATACTGGATATTCCTGACTCTTTCAGATTTGTCGCTCGCAGCTTCCACCACAGCCATTTGGGGCGGGGGAGAGGGTGCGAGCCTGTCCCGTTGCTGGCTCTGAGGCTGCTCTGCCCAATTCCCGTGGCTTTCCCAGCAGGATGGCTTCAATGGGGCTGAGGGAAGCAACTGCTCGGCACTGGGGTTACAGCCTGGGAGGGACAGAAGGCGGGCAGCCGGCTCCGCCCTGCGCGGGGAGGTGAAGCACGGGCAGGCGGACTGCTCCCAGCCCTCCGTGCTCCTCCAGGGGCCGGCACCGGGGAGCTCCGAGCA
>VYXD01005828.1:1031150-1085147 GCA_013397195.1 Hylia prasina
CGTCTTCGTGGTCACCTTCGACCCCCGCACGGGTGAGCGGCGCCGGGGGCGGGCGGGCCGGGGTGCGGGGACCGGGCCTGGGGCTCTTGCTGCCGCTGGAGTAAGATGGATGCGGCCGGGACTGGGCATCCCTTGGGGACCGCTCCCCCCGCATCCCGCCTCCCAGAGACCGCTCCTCCCGCCGCGCTGGGGCAGCGTCGTAGGACCCAGTGTTGAGCGGCCGGCGGGAGCCGGGCTGCCCTCTGGCCCCACGGGGGACCGCGGCTCCAGCGCACGGCTGCCAGTGTCGGGACCGGGGGCCCCGGGCATTTGCCGAAAACGGAGCACAAGGGGGATTGCTTTTGGTCTCCATCCCGCCGAGGAAAAGTTCTGGCGGGAGGAAGGCGCCGCGCCTGGTGCCGTTCCGAGGAGAGGGATGGGTGCATCTCTTTCCCACAGCGGGTCACGGCCCAGGGAGTTTGTGGACGGCGCTGGGGCATCCCCTGTGCCCCGCACAGATTTAGGCTGAGCCTCTGCCCAGCGCTGCCTGGAGGGCACCAACCTGTTAGCAGCATCTTGAGAGCATCCTTCTGTCTCCGTGGAGTGCTGCAGACCTGCCCGCAGCTATCGGTGATGGATGGCGTTTGTGGCAGGCGTAAATCCGGCAGGCTCGCAGGGCATGATCACCAGCAGCAGCTCGGCTGTGTATTTCTTGGTGACCAATGTGTTTAGAGGCTGGCCTCTGGTGGGATCTCTGGGACTTAGTGCTTTGAAGGAGTGCTGCAATCCAGAAGGGCAGAGGAGAGAGGAAAGGGAATGTATTTGCCACTTCTCACTGCCATATCCATCTCCCTCAGTGCTGTTAGACTGTGGTACTGTATCACTATTGACAGAGGTTATTAATTTCAAACCTATAAATCATCATTTCAGAAAATATCTTAACTTTGTTTTCCAATCCTGCTGCTCCCACAGGATCCACAAAACAGGATGTTAGGACACAGATATGAAGTTAGCACCCACCTTGCACCTGTGAACACAGACCCTCCTGCAGGGGGGTCTGATGTCCTGAGACATTGTTGGGTCTTTTGGTTGCTAGGCTGCCAGACCTAGGATTCAAAGGCAAGAGAGAGATTCAGAGCCCATTTGCATCCAGATGTGAGACCGAGCTTCTCTTTCTTCTCTAGACATGCACATCCTTAGCAAATCCATAGCAAAAGTCAACTAGAGACAGGAAAGAGTTCTGTGAGGGACAGTGAGGTTGGTTCTTCAGTGAGAGCGGAAAGTAACTGACATCATACTCACAAGAGGGCCTTGGTAGTGAAGACTGAATGCCAGTCTTGAACTGAAAATCCTAAAGTAGTGAACAGGACATAGCCCCTGGTGTGATGTGCTGTCAGCAATGCCCACTGTCAGACAGCATGGCTGCTGTGTCCCAAAACACCCAAGGGTTTTGAGAAGTTACCCTTTCATGCTGCCCCAGAGACAAGCGTCTTCAGTCTAGAGGTCAGAGGCTCTTCACTCATAAAAATCTGAAATGAGATTGGATGTCATCTTTCCACCAGGAGATGGAAAATGGAGGTGTTTCTCTTCAGTAACCAAAACATGAAGGAGTCTGGATGACTGCAGCAACAGCAGGTTGTCTTTCAATCCAACAGCATATGCCTTCTATGAAATTGTAAGATTTTCTTGAGAGCTGGCAGAAAGCTGAGCTTTCTCAGGAGTTTCTCTGAACCAGCTGTTGCTTTGAATAAAGTCCAGGGAAAGTTGGGCAACAGCTCTTCTCAAATCTGATGTGCAGTTAATGCTGGGTGTCATCAGCCTTGGAGTAGTCCGTCAAGTCCAGGAAGATTCAGCCTCCTGCTGCTACCCAGCATGGACGATAGGACTGTGAGCATATACCAGCAAATGCCAGCTGGGGAGCAAAGTGCCCTAACAGAGGGTGTGGACTTGGAAAAAGATCATGAAGTTGCAGTGGTGGCAACTTGCTAGGGTCAAAAAGAAAATACGGGAATTACTGGTCAACCACATCAGATTGTGTGAAGGACTTCTGTAATGTTTGTAATAGTGTCTGGTCTTTGTGTACGACTTAAAGGAAATCATCCAGTTAGTGTCCAAGCTGGAAACCTGCTTGATCCTGCCAAGGAAAAGCACAGCAGACCACTTCTGGCAGCTTGCTGAGGCACAAGAACAGCCAAATTTCTGGTGGTGGCTGTGCAGGTGGTTATGCCAGGCAACTACAGGCAAGTAGGTGGGCAAGAGGTGTTTTGCTGTAGAAGGATGAAGTGATGACTATGCTAATAAAGAACGTAACAGCTTCCCTCCTAAATTTACAAGGGCTTGAAGCAGATGAGCTCAGCGTATAGCAGTTGCATGTGATGAGTTTCCAAAGGTAGGTTATGGGGTTGCCAGGTCACTGTTACAGTTCTGGTGTCCCTGTGACTGTCAGTGCTCATGTGAGTGACTGACGCAAGAGCCAGAGGCAGCTTCTGAATCGGGGCTGGCCTCCCCTGCAGCATGGTGAACCTTGTGGCACTTGAGAAGGAGCTCTCTTCACTGCTGCTGTGGGGCAGTGATAACAGTTGCCTTTGTGGAGGTCCCATACAGTCTGTTAGCTGAAAGGGTCTGTAAGTAAAGGGGAAAGACAAAGAGGGAAGAGAGGGAAGTAAAGTGTTTTGCACCAGTACCCATGAAATATTCTATTTTTCTGTCCCACATGTCTTCCGTGCTGGAAACAGAGCGAGTATGACATTTAGGTTACACTTCATGCTTCTGTCCTGGCACAACATGGTAGCATTGCACAGCTGGAGGTCCTAAAGCCCTCAGGAAACATCTAATAGTAAGGAGGGCTAGGTGATGACCCCCAAATGCTGGTGTCAATATCTTCTTTGTGAGGATGTGAAAATCCAGTGGAAAGAAAATACAAGGAAAAGAGGAAGAACATCCTTAACTTTGCCCACTAGAAAATGAGTGCTGGCTCAGACCTGACCTGAAGGTGGGACATAGCTTCCAGGAGTTCAGATCTGCAGATGTGACTCTCATCAAAATCAGTAGCCTGCTCTCCAGTGCTGGGTGACTCTCACTTGGAAAGTTTCCTGTACGCACGAGACCTGCTTTCTTCATGGGGAAGGGCAATGCTTCCTGTTTTTCTACAACACAGCTCCCTCCTCCCTCCTCTGGTTTCTCAGGCAGGCTGGCAGTCACATCTGGGTGAAGTCTCTCCTTTGTTTGCTCTCCTGTTTTGCCAGACCAACTTTCCTACTTTTTAATCTCCGCGTTTGTTCTCCGACTGCCACGTCGCTCGTGTGTTCATAGGGCAAGGTGGCATGAGGAACAGCCAGGAGCACAGGTGCAGGTTGCTCCTGACAGATTCCAGGAAAAAAAAAAAAATAGCTACGTGATAGGTGAGCTGGTTTTGAGGTCACATGCAGGGTAAAGATTTCAAGGCATCCTTTTCTTATTGCTACCACAGAACAGGCATTGTTCGAGCCATGTACACCTCAACACCTCTGCAGTGGACACTTGACAGTGACTAAACTGAGCCAAGCCAATCTTCCTTTGCTCTTGATGGCACTCTTGCCTATCGATCTATTAATCTACAGGTAATGACCAGTAAGGGATGTTCTGTGGGGAAGGCTTAAAAGCACATCTAGCCTTAACCACAATTTTGTGGTTATGAGGCAATAGTCTCAAGAGTTGACTTCCTCACACTTTCAAGGAAGGGTCCTGTGCCTTTAAAAAGCAAACCAAACAGGCGCACACAAACCCCAAACAACAAAAGCCACCATCTCTATATAAAATCTGCAAGCCCTCCAGGGGAGCGCGGGCTGCTATGATGTCACTGCTCTCTCTGCCAGCCTTTCACACGCCTCAGAGGCCAAGGCACTGCACAGCAGAGCTCTGTGGTTTCGCCTGTGACTGCACAGGGCTGTGCTTGGGGTCACGAGGCTGCCGCTGCTCCCTGGCCAGCCTGGCTCTGCGGGAGAGGTCTACTTGTGCTCTGCAAGTGGGCAGTGGGATGCACAGCTTCTCCTGCTGCCATGCCTAACGCTGTTGGTTTTTTTGAAGTCCTTGCCAGGCAGGGCCGGGGGAGGTCTACTGAATACGGCATCTATGTGAGAAGAAAAATAGCCTATTTAAATGTCAGTAGCTAAGCCCTATTCCTGTGCAGGCATATACTTGTGCAGTATGAGTAATGAGACAAAAGACAGGCTTCAGAAATGAGGCCTCAGATTTAAATATTTCCAAGAGTCTTGGCTGAGTGTAAGGCCCTTCCAAATGTACGCTGTCCGTGCAAGCACAGCTGGAATGCTCAGCCCAAAGGGCAGGGAAAGGAGTGAACCAGTAGGAAGCACCTTTGTGCTGCATCTGCCATTGCATTGTGGTGAAGAATTTTGGTTTGTTTGCCTTGTTTTTAAAACTAAGCCACATGACTTCAAATGCTGTGGGCAGACTGACAGAGAACAGAAACTCGGTGGGTAAATCTGGAGCACATCTCAGTGCAGCGGCAATGTCCAGGTGAGCAGGCTGGGCTCTGATGTGCTGGCATGGGAAAGCATGAGAAGTCACCCTTTTCTTGGTCTGTGGTAAACTTGTTGGACTTCATTTGCTTTAGGGACATTTTGTGACTTCTCTGATAACATCTGTTCCAGGATCAGGCTCCTCAGGTGGCCTTTTCCCCTGAACAACTGCATGCTTTCTGGCTGGGTTGGCAGGTGACACATGTTTGCTAATCTTCAACTAGCTTGTAATTTATGTACTTTTTTGTTGGTTATCCTAGCATACACAAACACATTGCAGTACTTGGATCACCTCACCCTCCATATGAAGCTTCAGCTAACTCCTCCTATCCTAAAGAAAATACGAGAGATATCAGGGAAGAAATGATGATTTGGATGATGGCTTAGGGGTTTCTGTTTGACCAGGCCTGCCAAGCACAGGCAAAGAACAATACTGGTGGTGGTGTGAGCTTTCCCAGAAACTCATCCTAAAGAGCAACAGTCTGTCCTTTGGTTCTTTTTGTATGGGATGGATACTTGTGTAGACCCAAGCTTATCCACCGTCAGGTAAGATTTTAGCTGCTCTGTGATAAAGCTTATCAAGGATAAACCCACAGAATATCACTAGATTCAGAAGTGGCCCCAAATGTCCTGCAGTGTCTTGTGTGTTGTGCTACAAGAGGTAACATTTGCAAGAGATGTGTGGCGTATTGTATGTCACCTTACTGTCTGTGACAATATCGGAGTTCAGGAGTTATGTTAGGGCACTATTACAGGTATCCCAGAGTTAGAAAAGCAACAACTTGCTACTGATGATGTATTCATTTTAGAAATAAGTATTGTATTCAAGCTTACCCAAATTAATTTGCTTCTCTGCAGGCAACATGGTGGAATGGTGTTTACCCCAAGATATAGATTTGGAAGGTGTGGAATTCAAATCCATGGCAAGTGGGTCCCACAAAATTCAGTCAGATTTCATGTGAGTACATCTGAGCTATATTACTTCTTCCTTTCTTAGTTGTGCATCTACACCACCAGCTCTTAATTCAGAACATGCAAGAAAAATACCACCTAGGAAGCTAGGGTCCTACAGAAACCTGTTTGCTAAACTGTTTCTACCTGAGCCAGGACACTTTCAGTATCATATTAAGTACCAGCTAGCTGCAGGGATCTAATATATGACTGCTTTGCCTGTGGAGGCCAGCTGAGGCAGGCCAGCTTCTCACTGGTGTGCAAATTTCAATGTGTACTGGGCAAATGATCTGCACTGCCACTATTTGAGACTGTCAGCAGAGGCCTAGGGTGAAGGGCAAGGAATGGCAGAACTGAAATGGGAAGGATTTTGCAGTAACAAGACTTAGAAAAATGTTCTTAACTCTGCCAGGGCTTTTGGTTCCTTTAAATGTTGTTATAAACAGGTCTCGCTCACTTTCTTCTTTGCTAGCTCCTTCAGTGGAAACACGTAAGAGAGGAATTTTCTGCATTCTCCTAACCCAGTGTTGCAATGCAGCAATGTTTTGCAAACTGCAGTGTCACAATTCCTTTTGGTCAGGAATAACAGTTATTTTCCTAAAGGCATGTGAACTGAACCCATGCAGTCTGATAATCAGAGTGTGCTTCAATGTGCTGGCACCCAAAATATGACCAGGTAGCTGTACTGCATTCACTGCAGGCTTCTTCCATGGAGGAAGGACTCTGCACTGACTGAATCATGCATTGTGTTGGTCTCCCTTCCAAGTTACTTATTTATTTGCATTCCTTACCGGCCTGTGACTTGGCTGGTAGGGGCTTTAGTGGGAACTCTTGCCTTAAATATTTTATCTTGCTACTGAGAAGACTGGGGCACCCAAGGCCTGGCCTCAGCCCGTCAGCTAGCAGGATGGGATTTCAGGGAGTTCCTTACAGAAGAAAACATCCTCCCAAATCAGTAATTTTAGCACTCAGTTACCTTTCTTTCTTCTTCTTTCCTCTTTTTAACGTTAACCCTTCTGTCAAACCTTTGTCTCCAGTTATTTCCGGAAGGGGCTCTGTTTTGGCCTGGCCTGCTTTGCCAACATGCCTGTGGAGAGTGAGTTAGAGCGTGGTGCCCGCATGAAGTCCGTGGGCATCCTCTCCCCTTCCTACACACTGCTGTATAGGTACATGCACTTCCTGGAGAACCAGGTCAGGTAAGTTCCCTTGGGAATGAGCCCGCCCATTCCCCACCTGGGAGAGGTAATGTTCCTTCTATGGAGAGCAGTTTCAGGCAAGTGAGAATTCAGTGACAATGCTCTGCTGTGATTTCCGTGACTGGCTATTTCTCCAGAAAGTATTATGGGTTCACAGTGTGAAGGAGACAAGGAACTGATTAGCAGCAGTCCCTTCCTTCCTAACAGGCTAATCAAATGCTATCCAAACCCTAGTTATTGTAGGCAGACATAGGTGTCACAGGGAGAGTTGCGAGAACAAGAAGTTCCCCTTTTCGCCTTCTGAAAACCATTTTACTGGGGCTTACAAAAGGCTTCTAATTGTGTAATGGTGATCCTGGCTAGCTGTGTGCTTCAGTTGTGTTGAGTGGATCTAGCAGTGAAAATGGTGATGGTAGAAAACTGTTCCTACCTGAGTGTATTTAAAACAGGATCAGCACTATGCACACCCCAGCTCTGTGTCAGTGTGACTGCCTGTGTCAGTCCTGTGCATGTTCTCTGGCTGCACTGAGAGCTGGTAGTCCTGATGTTTCTTCAGCTCTCCTGGATGAGTCTGTGCAACTGATGCACCCAGGATTCCCGTTAGCTGGGAGAGTAGATGTTTGCTGGGGGCAAGGCACTAAACAAATAGTCTGGAGATACTACAAGTCTCCCCTTTTTGCTTTCTTTTCCAGACACCAGCTGGAGATGCCAGGGCACTACTCCCATCTAGAGGCATTCTATGATGACAAGAAAGGAGTTCTCCCTGATAGCAAGGGCACCCCCAGCTCTCAGCAACCTGTCCACTGGCTGCCTTCCATCCACAGATACATGTACCCAGAGATGAAGGTAAGGCAGGTGCCTGAGGCCTGCAGGAATGGGCAGAGGGCTGCTGCTCCTTGCTGGTGCCTCATACTCCTTTATGTAAGCAGTCACTCCCGCGCTTTGTAGGCTGCTTTAGATAAGGTTTTGTTACTTAGACCATTGCAAGCTGTGTGCTGGTCTTGCTCCTACATTTAGACTTAGCATCTGTGCATGTGTCCCTGTTTCACCTCTGAGCTGTTTTCTTCCCTTTCGCTCCACCTGCAGATCACACACCCTGCTGGCTGCATGTCTCAGTTCATCAAATTCTTCGGTGAGCAGATCCTCGTCCTCTGGAAGTTTGCCCTGCTGCGCAAGCGCATACTGATATTTTCACCGCCCCCAGTTGGAGTTGTCTGCTACAGAGGTATGTTTCCAGGGACACTGCAGAGCTCTGATCTAGTAGGCTGAAGCATTGCAGAAATGCCTGCAAGTACTGAGGGGACAGACATCATGCAGGTCTTCAAAGTGCATTGTGACCACGCCTCGTGAAGATACCGCTCCGTCTGCATGTACGTGTTTCCTACCAAATGCTTTCCTTCAGGCCTCGTGAGTAAGGACACATCTGGCACTGTCAAACTCACTTCCTGTCAGCACAGGACAATAAGAGCACTGACTGAATTTCTAGATTCTAGAATGTGGGATTCCTGTGGGAGAACTGATTATTTTCTATGCAAAACAGGATGTCTTCACTTGAGAAGTTCTGGTGTTCAAGGGCATTTCAGAGCTCTGACCATTGTTTTCATAGAGGCCTGTGGGAGAACTGGGCAATTGGGTTCAGAGTGCCCTTGAGGGAAACCAAAAGCATCTCAGGATGTACTTCTCTTGTCCACAGTGTATTGCTGCTGTTGCCTTGCAAATGTGTCTCTGCCTGGTCTTGGAGGAACTGTCCCAGAGTCCAAACCATTCTTCTATGTGAATGTGGCAGACATAGAAATGCTGGAGACAGAAGTATCATATGTGGCCTGTAAGTATGATGGACTAGGCGTGATGTTTTTAGCTTGAGGCTGCAAAACGTCTTGAGACACCAGACTGTGGAATAGAACTGATGAGAAATAGGTTGTGCATGGAATGACTAACTATGCAAGCAGGAGAGAACAGTTGGTCTGCTGGGAAAGCAACACGCTGCGCTGAAAATCTGCTCTGGTTTTGGCAGGTACAACAGAAAAGATCTTTGAGCAGAAACGGGATCTCTATGATGTCTATGTGGACAACCAGAATGTGAAAACGCATCACGAACATCTGCAACCACTCCTGAAAATTAACAATGCTGACAAGGAGAAGTACCGACGGCTCAATGACCAAAGGTAATCACAGACATCGAGGTGGTCCTGATAGGAGAGGTGGAATAAAGAGGACACTGCTCCTTTGTACCTTCCCTTGTAGTATTTTCAGAATATCCCACTGGTTCAGCTCATCTCTTGAAGATTCTGGTTGTCTCATAAAGCTTTCAGGTTCATGGTAGGTATGTGCAATTAACCTGTCTCCCTTCTCTCAGGCAGATGTTAATGTATTCGCAAGAAGTGGGTGAGGATTGCAGCTCCTGTGAAGAGGACCTTTTCATCTTGTGAGTGGCTACCTCTAATACTTAGTTGGACACTGCTAGTTTTAGGGAGCCTCTTGCACTGATTTTGTGTTGCACTGTTTGGCATATTATGAAACAGCATGTTTGACATAATTCCATAGTCAGCTTTCTTCCTCTAAGGTTTCAAAAACAGAGTGGCTCTTCCTCTTTAGATCATCTCCCTTTCATTTTGAGAAGCCAAAATGTAGTATCCACTGGGGTTGCTTATGTGCTGCAAAGGAGAAGTGAATTTTAAAAACACAATTAGAGATGTAAGAATGCCCTCACAAACATAAGCACTATAGGACTTTTCTTGCCAGAACATTTGGCTCTGGAGAGGACAATATTCATGGGAAGCGGGCACTCTACTGTGTTGGGGGTTGGTACAGTGTGGAGATAAGACCTGCACATGACCTGCTCACTGCTGTGGCTGACTTCATACCTGGCAAACAGAGGAACAAGAATTGGGTGTAGAGTGGGAGGTACAGAATTAGATAAAAACCACACGTCTGCCACCTCTGAAGCCCTTCACTGCCTGTTGCTATTCACATTCTGCAGCATGTGAGAAGTACTAGGATGAAACTGTGTCAAGGGCTGCTGGGGCAGAGCTCTGATTGTTAAGCTTCACAGGTGTAGCCAGAGCTCTTTCTGAATAGCTTTGCATGCTTCGAGGAAAGCAGCAGGTAAGAAGTAGCTCTCACTGGTGTGTTCTGCACCAGTAAAGGAGAATTTATTTACCCACTGGCTTGTCAGATGCGTGACAACACTCTCTCCTCCTCTACATTACGGGAGCTGTAGGTGTGATGTACCTGCTTGGTGACCACAGAACACACTTTAGCTGATAATGTGGCTGCTTTGGAGGGAAATGCTCTCCACAGATGGGAGCCATTAAAAGTTGCTGCTTTATCTTTGTTTATTCTGGGTCACCCGTAGAGTGAATGGAAAAGTATTACAGCATCACCTAACAAGGTGGGATCTCTGGCTAAAGGGGATTAAATGCAGTTCTGGGGCTCTGCTGCCTGTTTGGTAAATACACTGTCTTTTTGGAGGTCCAATGCAATTGCTTTCGCTGACTTTACCCTGTAGGTTTTTCATGGAGCAGAACAACCGCATATTCCAGACGCTGATGGAGGTGTCAGCCAGCCAGGACAAGACACTGACAGCTGACCACGCACGAGGCATGGGCCTGGATCCCCAAGGGGATCGAAGTTTCCTTATGGACCTCCTGGAAGTGTATGGCATTGATGTCATGCTAGTCATTGACAACCCCTGCTGCACTTAACCAAGGGCAAGAGAGATGGGGAGCAAAGATCACTTTTTAAAGACTACCAGACATTGCTTAGGAGGATCACTGGAACTCACCACAGCCACAGTTATTTAATAACTTTATATGGAGAGTATTTATAATTTTAAAACAAAATGTGATTTTATTTTCTCACACAACTTCCTAGTGAGTACCTGCTCTAGGGTTCCTTTTGGTTTTGTCTCCCTTTCCCTTTCATTTGTGGTTTTTTTTTGTTTTGTCTAGCTAGGACCAGTGGCACCTTTGCACCAAACCTCACTGTTGCCAGTGATAACTAGGTTTTGGCCTAGCCTGGATACCTGAGGGCTGAAGACTTCAGGAAAGCACTTTGTTTGATGACAACCAATGTGAAATGCCATAGCTGAGCTTTCAGACTTGGCTGGAAAATCCTCCTATCAACTCCCCCCTTCCACTTGGGGACTGAAGAGGGCTTCAGCATAAGCTGTTAATGGCCCAGTCTCATAAATAGCTCCTACCAAATTTATTGGTGGGGACAGTTAAACCAATGATAAGAACCAGGACTCCTTTAAACACTCTTCACCCAACTTTAAGGTGAATTGGAGTAAAGCCACCCTTCCTTGTAAATGGCAGAAGCAAGTTTGGGATTGGGGATGCTACAGGATCTTATGACTTTGCTTGCTGGAGCAGCACGGTTTCACTTCCAGCATCTAAGGTGGTCTAAACTGGCAGAGACTGCACCTACCTATCTCATAGCTGGAGGAGAGCACCCTCTCTCCTCAATCCATCCCACCACCTCCTCTGGTTTTTAGTTGCATCACACCTGCTTCTTTGGTTTAAAATCTTCAAACCAGCAAGATGGTCTCCCATTTAACAGGGACCAACACCACTGAGCCACTTTGCAGTCACTTTGTTTTCCAGCCTCAGCTGGGATGGTGCCGGGCTGGATGGGGTAGAACAAGTATGCTTTAGTTAATGTCACTAGCCTTTCCTTTGTAGCTGATGGAATTTGTTGCTCCTTTGCTTTAACACTGTCTGCTAATCCTTCTTTTGTCGAGCCTTCAGCACTCCCTGCTGCTATCCCTGGCTTTTTGTGTGAGACAGAACAGACCTTTCAGCTGGAACAACTGAAGTTTGCAGGAGGTTCCCTTGGAGTTTGGTATTCTTAATACCAAACTTAATACCTGGCACAGCTGCTAGAAGGAATGTTTAAAAGCAAGTCTGTCTTTTTTTTCCTGGGCAGAGCTGTAGAACCAGATGAAACAGATGTTTTGTTATGCTGTAGAAAGAAGAGGATTCAGTTCCTGAAGGACTAGTCATTACCTCCAGGAAGGCTATCCCAGTAAAGAGTAATCCCTTTGCCATGCAAAATCCAAGAATGGTACTGTGGGTTCTAGGTGTGACATACTCCTTTGCCCCAAATCCTTCAGCCCGTAGCAGTATCAGCTTTGAGCTGACTGTTCTTCCTGAACTGTGGCTATAGCTGGTAAGTTGCTGCTTCTGTCGTTACAGATCTCAGCACCCTTGGAGGCTTTCTGTGTGTTGTAGGAATGCAAACTGTAGCTGATGTAGCCATTTCTCCTAGCATTTTACAGGATGAGACAGAGCCTGAACCACTGAGATTTCACCCACTCTAAAGCAGTCAAGCATCTTTTTGAAACAGGTGAAGCAAATGTTCTCCAAGCATATGCTCTGTAGATTGCCCCCTCTGTAAAGTAGGAGGCAATTGTTCCTCCAGTTTGCCTGTCTCTGAGCAGTCACTTCCCTGGCTGCTTTTTCAAGCCTTTGGATGTTTTTGTACAGAAGAAAAGATGCTGTTGTTCATACTGTCAATTGCTCACAACTGTAACATCATCATCCTTAAAAGGTTGGGGGAAAAAAATGTAGAAAGAGGTAAAAACAGCTGAGTATCATTTAATGGAAAGACCAGTCTCTTTTCCTTAAGAAATGGCTTTGTTTTTAAATTGACACCTGAAGTATAAAACAGAACTGAAACTAGTCGCTAGCAATTTCTTCTCTCATTTTCTTGAAGGTTTGGTACATAGTTTACTTGTGGTCAGTTGTCAATGATTTTCTATTCTCTTTGTCAGTAGTTCTTTTGCTAAACTAAGCAGAAACAAACCTTTGATTTAATGTTGAAATTTTACAGTCACTGCAGTCAGAGGATTTCTAACACTCTGCATTAGAGCACTGTTATTTACAAGCTGTTGGAACATGAGGTCCAGTAGACAGCACTGCCAGAGCCCATTGAGCAGAAGCAACTGAAATTCCTATTTGACATTTATTAAACCTCTGCTTTCCAGAAATTAGGTCCTCAGTTGTTAGCAGTCATATGGGTGCAGAAGCATCCAAGCAGTCAGATTACTGTAGTAGCATCCATGTGCTACATCCAGTTGGATTGCTGCAGCCTATTTTGTTCTTCCTTGTAGTTTTGTCCTTCTTTGTAATTTTGCTTCTTTACCAAGTCTCTCTTGGCAGGCAACTGCTACAAAAGTCAGGAAGTTGTCTGACAGAAAACAAGAAGATTTTTCTCTCGTAACTCTTCCTTATTTGATTAGCTGCAAAAGTGCTTTCTCCTGCTCTCACTCTCTAAAAGATACTGCTTTTCTTTTGTCACACGTGGAAAGTTTGGGAAATGGGTAATGGGCACATAATAGAAACAAATTGTTACAACTTGGGACATGAAGGACTGTTCTGTGGAACCAGTTTAACTGAGTCTTATCTTTCCAGGAGATAACATAATTCAAGGTAAAACAGTTATGTGCAGATCATTCAAAATCCCCTCCTAGGCACTCGGTGCTTTGTTGCATACTAGCAGTTGGGAGACATCTACTGGGTGTATTTTGAATTATAAGAGGTAGGAAAGTGTGGCATAAGATAGAATACTGCTGATTTCTCTTCTCCCTTTGAAGTACTTCGCCTCTACAGTGGTGCCTTCAGTTTCTTGGGTGTAGTGCCTCTGGTCAGTTGCTGTGATCAGAGCCCAGGTTTGAATGGTGGTTACAGTAACCAGGTCTATGCTGTGCCCCAGTGTGTTCTCCAAAACTCAAGTCATTGGATAGCCAGTGCAGGTTCTCAGCTGGTACATGCTTGGCTTTAACCAGAACAAGAGCTTCCTAACTGCATCTTAACTCAAGCTGCACAAGAAATGTGTAATCAAGCAATGAATTATTACTACTTGTACTATCTGCATTGAAGGGTAAAGCTTATGAGAGCCATAAAAGCTAGGTTTTCAACCTGAACAAGCAATACCACGCCAGACATTTAAATCATCCAAAAATCTTCTCAGTGCAAGGTTAGGCCAAGCTGCATAGAGCCAAGTACAATGAAGAACTATAATGGATACTGGGAGAAAGGCACTTTATGGAATCAGAATTCAGATTTGTCTTACAGACATGTTACTACCTTCCTTTCTAGCACACGAGGTACTTACTGCAGTGTATCTTACTGCCAATGGTCATGCCTGTCACAGGAGCTGAGCTTGCCTGTCCACCTCCTTTTGGGCAGGAGAAAGTTCCATCACCTTTTCAAAAGGAAGCAGCTCCCTGTACAGGTGATTTAGTAAAGCAGGGTTATGGTGATACCCCATTTTAACACGTGTCAAAGTTAATAAGCAAAAGACTGGGAGTAGCTGTGGCCCTCCTTGCCACAGACCATGCAAGGGACAGGCATGCTTTGCTCTGGGAGGTGGAAAGACAGTGGCTCTTGGAATAGCAGGGCAGAAGCACTCTATCCCAAAGTGAAAAAAAGCATGCACACTAACCATCTCATCCTAGTCATTACTTCCAAGTTAGTTGCTGTCTTCTTCCTACCTTCCCAAAACCAGCGGTGTAGTGATTATGGGAAAATACTTTTACAATGTCTTTTACAAGGGACTGGAATGTATTGACTTAACAGTGTGGTCTGTCTAAAAGAGAGGGTATTAAATGCCTGTGAACCAGGATTTTACACCTTGGTTAATGCAACATGCCATTCAAATGGGATGTTTAAATGTAGTCAAATGTAGTCAAAATAAACAGGTGCCTTGAGCTGGTCCATCATTAGATTGTTATCCTTCCTTTAATTTATGTTACAGTATTTTAAGCTCTTCCAGAATGGACTGTAAGTTAAAGCCAGGATAAGTGTTTTCATGAGTGGGACCTAGGATTCTACTCCTCCTTCCCATCTTGGAGTTTGTACAAAGAAAGTTTTTTGTGTTGCTGTCAGACAGAAACACGAGAACTGAGTCCTTTTCTCAACACAGCAGATAGTGGTTCAGCCCCTGCCTATTTTATGTAGTGTCTATCTCGCACCTCCCTTCTGAATGTTGCAATTCAGAAGTCTAGAATTACCCTATACTGGAAGAACTCTGAACTGCTGAGGAAGGATAAAAATTACTTGAATGGTATTTGTACAAGCTACTCAACTTATGCTGATATGAATATTTAAATACCAGCCTGTGTCTCAGATGATCCTTGGTACTTTAACGTCACAACAGCATCAGCAATACCAATTCTGAAGGGACCTCTTGGTTACCCTCAAGCAAGGAATCACACTGCAATGGGAGCTATGGAAGACAATTAGTGATTTTCCCTGTAAAATGGTACAGATGAACAAGGAGCCAGTTCTCACCATCTCACCCCTTGCTACAACCTAGGCTGGTTGTAATTCTAACAGCTCTGATGTTGTTTGCATCTTGCAGATGTGTGGTTGCTCCCATAGGCCTGTGGCTCTGTAGAGAAACTGCTTACTAAAAACATGGGTATTTTTTAATACAATTAAAGCTTACCTTTTTGAAATGGCTGCTGCCTTGTCTTTCCTGCCACTGGAGAAAAAACACGTTGCTGATTTTATTACAGAAACATCAACTTGAGGAAAATCTCCAGTGGTGAGAACTGCCCTTGACTCTGAATGAGCCAGGGCTGCAGCACAATGTCCCAGGTGTCTCTGTGGCAAGCAAAAAGAGCAATGCACAACCACCACGTTCCTTGGAGAGTGACCCAAGGCTCCACTGGGCACTCTTCATTACTGAAAACTAAAAGACAGCACAAACCACGTCCTATCACCAGCATAACTATTCAAAGGAACTAGCAGCCTTCTACCCTTCAGTCTCAGTCAAGAGTTATAGAACAGCTAGGACTGGAAGGGACTTTAAAGATCACCTAATTTAGGTAATTTGGCTCTCCACAGTGTAGTCCAGGGAAGGAGAACATTCTGCTTGGTTTCAGCATCATGCAGAAACCCAACTCTGCTTCCCCTTTAGAGGCATTTTTCCTTTAAGATGTCTCCAGCAGAGGATGCTGTTGGAGCACATGCTGCCCGGATTCAGCCCTTGACAGAGCTGCTGGAAGCCAACTCATGTCTGTATTTTGGTAACAGCAGAGCCAACAAGTGAACTTAGACTAGACCACAGCATAACACACTGACTACAGACAATCACATCAGAAGAATAAGGATAATTTTCTTTCTTCCAGTAAGCAAGGCAGAATCATGTGAATTTCTAAGTTAAAATAAAGGCAACAGATAAGCTTGCCTAAGTCAGTAACACTTCCTTTCAGCAATTAAAGCAAAGCTTATAAACAAAAGCTCATAAAAGCAACAAAACTAATTATGGTACTGAGGCTCAAGGGGATGGAGGTTGCATATGGAGTGGTGAGCACTGTTTACATTACAGAAGAGCAATCAGACACAATAAATAATAAACGTTATTTGGATGTCCTTACTGGCATTATACTACTGCAGGAATAAAAGGAATACTTAAAAAAAAGACTCACTCAGCTTGTTAGAGTCTTTCCAAGTGTACTTCATACAGCTTTGGGTCAATGATGTTTTCCAATTTGCTTCTGTGTAATATACTAAATTGATCAAAGGAATACATTTCTACTATATAATTACTGGAACCCTGTGCTGTTGAATCTGGCAAGAAAAAAAATTAACATAAATATCTTATCCAGATACCTACAGGGAATTTCGGATCTTGCTCCAAAGCTTTGTATCACCAATCTCCAGTTGATTTTGTGAGAGAGTAGATGACCAATCATCTGTTTTAATGTGACAATTCCAATGTTTCACAGAATTCCTTAGCATTAGTCCCCTCCAAATAGTTTTTTTTCAGCATCCCAAGTTTTGCAAGATTTTTACACGGGTAAAGTAAATCTAAACTCTTGGAACACAAGGACAAGTATACTTAAATTTTACTTTAATATACAATTGCATTACAGCAGTAGCATCTGGCACACAGCACTCAACCTGTAGTGCTGTAAATGGAACAATGATGACTCCTTAGGGGAGGGGGAAAGAAAGATGCCATCAAGTTAACATGTATTTTTCAGAATTTTCATTTGCATTTTTAACCCCTTTGACACCAGTCAAATCATACACTTCCAATGGAAGTACCTCACACATAAAAATAGCCAAAAGGCTTATTTTATTAGTCTAGTGGGGTTATTCAAGTTAGTTAGGTCTCATGTGCCTCTCTCCAATGAAGAGACCCTGGTAAGACTGGTGAACACTGGCCCCTCTGCCATGAATTCTCATTGTACTGCTGCCTGCAGCAACTGCTCTCTCATTCTGGGATCACAGAAGAACCGGAGTTTGCGGGGCAAGAGCTTCACCTCCACAGGCATAGCTTCATACTCCTCATTATCAATGCCAAAGAATCCCTCAGTGCCCTGTGTGCAGATAACAGTTAAACATCAAACATTATTTCAGCAAGGCTGGAATGCTGATTTTACTAATAAAATACAATTGCTTACTTAGCTCACTCTCAACCAAGATGACCCCTGCCTCTGCCTTCCAGCCCATTTGCTCTCCACAACACAGGGAGACCTATCCCTCACTGCACAGAATGTATTAAGAACCTGGTGCATAAGATGTTACCTCAGTTACTAATTAGTGATAATTAAACACTAGGAAGCTCTAATGACCCCCATTGTTTATACTGAAGGATTCTTTGCTATTGGAACTACAATTATGTGCACTTAGATCTTGGGTCTGCCAGTGGTGACATACACGAATCTGCAGAAATGCCTGTTAACTAACTTCTATTAAATCCACATTACAAACCCCTTTCAGTGTAGTTTTACTATATTGATCTGAAACATGAGATGCAAAGTAATTTACTGGCCAGGAATTACTCAGCAGTAGAATTTTCTCAAGTGTTTAATGCTGGTAAAGTCACCATGTGATTAAACCCATTCATCAAAATGGCAGGCTGACTTTACCTAAAAACAACTTCAGTGACTGCTTTGCATGCCCTTGACTCACAGGAGGGCTGTGCTACATGGGTACTCAAACCAACTGCAAGGGAACTTGGACACCAGAGCAGGACAGAGTAGAGGAACTGGTACAAGTTCTGGCAGTCAGAGGTATAGCAAAGTCCACCTTCATCAACATAAGGTGGTGACATTCATCTGGGCTGCCTCCAGTTCCTTCACTGGAGCTGGGGCATGGAGTCAAACAGCACTGCTCTGTACCATGCACCCATGTTCTGAAGATCTTAGAGCAGCTGCAGTGTGAACAGCTCATTTTATACCACAACCCTTACTTATGGCCCAGCTGTACTTAGCCCAGCACTGCAGAGCATTCTTTCAGAATCACAAATCTGCCATGATCTGAATTCAGTGCAAGTATTAGGATGCTGGTTAATCATGACATCGTAATTCACGATTTTTACTTGGAAGCAACAGATTTTTTTGCCTTTCAACACATACTTTCTCCCTTAAAATGGAATTATTTTGCTAAAAGATAGATCACTTGAAGACAGAAATCATCTATGAGATTGATTTCATGTCCTTGTAAAAACAAGAAACTGTCCTCCCAGGGCTGCAATAACAGCTCAGAGGCAGGAAAAGACGAATCTAAATTACACAGCCAGGCACAGCTTTACCTTCTTTCTCAGCTTCATAATCTCAAAGTTTTGAGGCGCTTCCTTATACCGAGCTCAGCTCCCCTGCCCTGTCTTACCCTCCTTTGTCTCTAATATTCTTCTCTACAGCACAATGCCTTCTAGGGCAAAATGTACACACCTTCAGTGCTAAGGGGAAGAAGACTCACATATCACAGCATCACAGAATGGGTACGTTGGAATCAACAGTGGATCATCTGGTCCAACTCCCTGTTCAAGCAGGGTCATCCCAGAGCACATTGCAAAGCATTGTGTCCAGATGATTCTTAAGTACCTCCAAGGAGGGAGACTCAACAGCCTCTCTGTGCAGTCTAGTCCAGTGCCTGGTTACTTGCACAGCAAAGAAATTCTTCCTCATGTCCAGGTGGAACTTCCCATTCATATGCAATACACTCAGTTAAGAGACCCTTTAACCATAAACGATCTGCCACTATTTCCTAACAGAACAAAACTCCCCCGATCAGGTTTACAGACCACTTTGGGAACTGCAGTATGTCTGTCCTGGCAAGGGACTCATTGGCTGCACTGTGGAACTGAGTGTCTCGCAGTGTAATCAATCTCCCAGATTTAGAGTAGGAATTCCTTAAAGTGCAGCATCAACAGATACAAGAAACAAAGTGAAAGAGTTTTTCAGCTCTCTAAGCTTCTCACCTCTGGAAGTTTCAAGATGCATCTGCTGGCTTGGATGTGCTGACTCCCTTCAAGGCACACGTGTGGATCACGCATCTTTTGACTTCTGTCCAAACCAAAAGAGGTAAGGTAAGGGCATGCTTCTCTCAGAAACAGCCTTCTTCAGGGATGACATTTTGTGGTAAATCACAATGCATTTGATAATCACAGAGGTTATATATATTGTATATATATACACACACACAAATATTTGTGGGTTTAATTGTGAAAAAGTAGAAGAGTCCTCCCCTCTTCTGCTGCAGTCAATGCATATCAGAATGCCCTGACAGCCTCCAACCAGCTTCTCTCTGAGGCTCACTGAATATATCTGAACACAGAGCAGTTTTGTGCTCTCCACTTCCATGCTGAACTGTGCACTTCCTGCAGTGACTACCATCTCCTGATATCTCATGCATCTAAACGTACTAGCAACCTAAACAACCTAAGCCAAAAAAAGATAGAATTACAGTTACATTGAACCATTACATTACTATCTAAAACAAACAAAACCCTCACATTTTTCATATCAACACCAATCAGCATGACATTTCTTATCAGCTGCTTCTGTTATCACTCATGAAGAAACCTCCATCATTTTATCCATTCCAAATAACATAGCCAGTTTTTGACAGTTTCTCTCTTCTGGTGCCTGTGAGATTCTTATTTATGTACTGTACTTAGGTAAGTGCTGCTTCCTTTCCTACTTCTTCTGATGTCAAAAGGGAGCACATGGAATGCAGTTTCCTGTCTTGGAAAGCTGGTGTTGCAAGTGCCACGTGGTCTTTTTGAAGGCTTAGGCTGCTGTCCTGTCACAGGCTCAGCTGTTAAAGAGCAGCAAGTTGTGCTTCCTATTGCCCCAAGTGCTGCTGCAGAGTGAGCACAAGCTCTGGGCTGTGCTGACCTTCCTCTGGCCTCCTGACTGACCACACACATAACATGACTGACCACTGCACCCCACACAGCAACCTCTCAGTTTGGGCCACTCTACAGATAGACAGCAACACACAAACAGTAAAGACAACAGCACAGGATTACAGCGTTAATACACCACAACTCTCAAGCATGGCAGAATTATCACAGATATTTATTTCTCTGACAGGCAATGCCTGCTGTCCCCAAATTTCCATCTCCAGACTGATATGAAAGAAGGGTGTATTTAAATATTGCCTAGGAAAAGAACCCACAAAAGCATGTCAGAATCTCCCTGTATACACCAAGTCTTCTACGCCACGAGGAAGGCAGCACCTCTAAAGTCCCAGAAAAGGAACATGAGAAGAAAGGGTTGAAACAGGAGGTGAAAATCAAAGACAAAGGAAGAAAAGCTAAGGAAAGGGCAGGGAAGGACGGCAGCAATACTAACTGTGGAAAGTTTGGTTTTAATCAAATATGTATACACTAAAAGATTGATGAGTGACTGTGAGGGAATTAAACATCCTCCAGCAATATAAATTATAAATCATTGATGGCATGCAATACTGTCAGTTTATACAGTGCTGTACAAACAAGCAGCAAGATTCCCCACTTAAAGTTCAACCTGCTTGGAGTTTATCATACAAGGTCCTAGATACTAGATACATACAAGGCATATTCTGGTGAGCAAGCAGATTTTTTTTGGCCAACGAAGACACACAAAGCTCTATAGAGATGTAATTGTGGGGTCAAGGTGAACTCAAAAGAGCCAAGACATAGAAGAGCAATCAAAGGACAGCACTGGTAGAAGCAAGTAAGATACAACTCCACTTGCAGTGATTGCCCCTCTAGTGGTCCAGCATAAAAACATCGTAATTAATTTCCCTTAGACTCTGCTGCTCACTCAAGACCAGCCAGCCATGTGAAATAGGAACAAAGACCAGAAGACTAACAGCAAGTTTGTTGCATCCCATTCTATGCTGAACCACAAAAATACAGGCAGAGAGAGAACCACATCTCCTACTGCACATAACACACAACGAGAACCTCATTCTCATATCCAGAAGCTGCCCATGTTAAATGATTCAGAGTAAGACCTCTAACAAAAAGCCCCAGTTTTCTGCACAGTAGATAATAACTGTACTCACACCCTGGAGTGACAGCTCTCCATACTTTCATATGCAGAATCTAAACTGGCTACCAGGAAGTGGATAACTGATGCCACACTTTCCAGGCCTGCTCTCCTTCCCTGCAGCATTTCTTAGTAAGCACTCTATTGTAAAAAACTCTTCTTCCCCCACCTTATATAAACATCAGCTCTACGGCTGCTGTGGATTCTCCCGTTCACACAAATCTGATCCACAGCCAGAGGGCAATTTTATACACCTGGGGTGACCTCCTTCCTTCTTGGAAATCCAACATCAGCTGCCCTCCAGCACACTGATGCACCCCCACACCTCCCCAGACACACACTGCCTGAGCCTCTGTGGCAGTTTCCTGCTGGATGTGTGGTTTTCTCTGTGTGACCTGTAAGTTCTCATCAGCTCATGTCAGGGCCCTCTCCAATATAAAACCCCCTTGATATTTGCATTGACAAGGTATCTCCCCTAAAACCCTTTTTCAACCCCCCAAATTCTGGTATTTAAACTATGCACTAAAAAAGAAGAAAAAAGAAAGAGCTGTTTCACACATTTCCAAAGACAAACCCTGTTGCTGCTAGGCAATGGGGGGCCTCTGACAATGGGCTTAACTCAAATCCAGCTGGCAAAGGCACAGTGGGACCTGTGAACACCCTGATTCTGCCTTGAAGAAACAGGGCACCTTTTTTCTGCTGTGACTCCTCTTTGTACAACTAACCATCCCCTCCCACTGCTCCACCACCCCCCATACCCCTCTTTGTCTTTCTTTGTTACCTACAGGCTTTTTGGCACTATTTAATCAAAGGAGCTTGTTTCTCTGAACTTTGCTTGAACAGCTCAAAGCTTTCAGTACTGCCTCTAATTAGCTCTCAACAGCAGGGCAATGGTAATGCTCCTCAGAGGTTTTTCTGCACAACACTCTAACTGCACTCAGAAAATGTGCCACACTACTGCAGGAAGCATATCCAGTCAACACAGGAGCTATTATTTACAGTGGGAATACACTTGAATATGCCTCCCTCAAGTCACACAAGCATTTTTCTGCTAGCAAAGTGTTTGAGAACCCAGAACAGCATCTCGTTTCTCTCTCTCCCTTATGAGACCAGATTCCCCTTGCTTCTAATAGGAAAACCACCTCCTCCTTTCCCTCTGTAGCCTTCAAAGCAAACAAATCAGTCCCAAGCAACCACGGTCCACATGCTCATGCAATTTAAAATTAGCTGGAGGTGGTAACCTGACTTACAGTGTATGCATAGGTCAGAAGATCCTATTCCCACTGAGGCTCCTGGGATGCTCAGGGGCCTGAGTTGCCATTAGTATCATAAACAAGTATCTTGCAGGAATTATTAGGGTGATGACAAGCAGGTAAAACTGCACTGAATCCTCCCACTGATTTCACTAGAGGGAGCTCGAAGACTGAGAAAACAGCAAATTAAAAGGTAATATGCAGAGGACCTCCCTTGGATTTAGCATGAAAATCTGTTGCTGGTAAAACCTGCACTGAAGACGAAATGTATTAGTGAGTGGGCCTGTAAAGAGCTGGAAAAAGCAGCTCTGATTTGTGTCTTGCGAGAGCAGGAGGAACAAGCACACTACAAGACAACATCACAAGCACAGAGGAAGCAGGAACATTCACTTTCTCCACACAGTGCTGCTTCATACCTGCAGCCTTCTTATTCCTCATACAAGCAGGACCAATACATTTGCTTAAAGTCCCTGTTTAAATTCACATCTTCCAAAGTTCTTCCAGCTCAGACCTAATTTCTCACAAGAGCTATTGAGGCAAGGAAGCTCTTTTCTTAGAAGGAGGCCTGTCTAATCACAGCTCAGGAATTCCCAGGTACCACTAGTACAAACATACCAGCTCTGTGACCCACCTCTCAGTCCACTGAGCAGCCTTCCCATACTCACCCTCTCTGAATAAACTGCCCTCTGCTGACACTCTCTGCTTCGATGCAAATGTCCATGGAGTCCTCAGTGCGCTGTGCAAAAACAGATTCAGAAATCAAGCAGTTAACATTTGAAAATGCCACACCCATGATACTGCAATATGTTCACATAATGGCCAGTCCTTTGTCCTGCAAAAGGAGGCAGAAAATGCATTTCTGCATTTCATGCTTTATTCAAATCTCAACTTATTTGAATTAGAAATTACAGACAGCATTTTCCCATTAATGAATATTCAATAAATACCACAAGAAGCAAAATAATGAGTCACACGTTTGGCTTCTTGTTACATTTAAAGACAATAGCAGATCTCTTAGGTTTACTTATTTAATTGCTATTCAATGGGTCTTTCATGAATTTAAGCAATAGTACAATGATACAACACATGGCCACCAAACGGTAAGAAAATTTTAAACAATACAAATTGGAAATCAAAGTGTCCTTGATAACAATCCTTTAAACTCCTTACTTAGCTTCTTTCCTATTTACAGCCTGCCCTTAATCTGAGTATACATTTCAGCTTTTTCCAGGAAAGCAACTTTGATTAAACTGCAACTTATTTTATTATTTATTTTAATATTTCTGTTCTGGAAAAAGTCCTACTGCATATGCAATCAAAATGACAAAAGCAAAAATACAACTTGGTTTAGTCCCTTAGTCCTTTAGTCCTGCTGTTCTACAGAGGCATTGCCTGAGCTGTATGGCTTTATCAGCTTCTCTTCAACGGGGCAGCCTCTGCATGAAGCTGAGGTGAGAGACAGGAGTGGCTGGCAGCAATCAGCAGATATGGCCTGGTCAATTCCAGAGAGCTGCTGTTCAGCTCTGAGGGCTACAGGGACAATGGTTTCAAGAGAGGGACTTCAACGCAGTAATAAGGGAACCACACTTGTAGAAAAAGAGATGCAGTATCAAGATGCTTCCAACTCTAGAAACAGGAAAGTACAACTGGTCTAACATGAACTTGTCCATTTTTCTAGGCTATGCAAGAGACCTGAGAACCCTACGTGACTTCCTTCTTTTCAAAACCAATATTAAAGTGCATCTTAAGGCCTAAGGGAGACAAAACAAACAAAACAACAGGGCATAAGGCCTAGTCTGTGGCAAACAAAACATAAGAGCTTAAGGAGCTAGTTTGTGGCAATCAGATATTTCTCTGTTCTTGGTAGGTCTTTACATCACTGGCTCCAATCCAGTTCAACAACCAAAACTCTTTGTGTTCAAGTGTCACCTAGAAACCACTTAAAAAAATACCCAAATACAAGACTCTGTCTAGCTTCTACCATTACCAGGACACTAACAGTCTAAATCATAAACCACAACAAAGAAGAAACTAAAGTTCATGTGGTATATTCTCAGGAGAAACCAGGAGAACATTTAAAAAACTATATTGGCCTGTTTGGGGTTTTTTTGGTCTGATCCTACAGGGTAACATATCAATATAATTCACGTTTTCATGTTCTTAAAGACCCTGAATTCTAAGAAAGAAATACATTGCACTAAGTTCAACACCTCCTGTTAATCTGTGTACAGTAGCAAGGCTTTTCTGCATCCTTGAGGAGGAAATGAAGGGAAGCTCACAAGTATAGGATCACTGTGTTAGCATTTTCCTGTAAAATTAAAGGCTGACATCTATCCAAATAGATTTCACAGCAGTAAAATTGCACCAAAACACAGACATAAGTCAAAGACGGGTTCTAAAACAGTGAATGAACAGCATGAACATATTGAGAAGGTTATGACAGGAACAGTTCCTTTGCTTGCTGCCTTGTATCCTTTCAACCACCTGCACTTCCTTTCCTTCAAATCAGTGTAGCCCCTGTCCTTCCCTTAGTAACCAATTATTTTTAACTCCAACTCTGCAAGTCTAAAAAAGAGAGAAAAATCAAAAATTCCAGCCAGACACTCAGGCTCAGCTTCCTTTTAGTAGCACTTGATTAAAGAGAATCACTCTCACATAGGTGAAGAGGGAAAGGAATACTTCTTAGTGCTTTGTTTATTCATGGACAATCCTAAAGCTTCTGTTTAGCTACTGAAACCATGTACAAATTCATTCTGATCCTACTGCATCCCAGTTTTACATTGGTCTCCAGTGCTTTTACAGTGGCTCTGAAACTTGCCCATTCCTGGATTTAATCATGGACCTCTTCTTGCATGAGGTAGTAAATGTTATTTATATAGACACAAGAATTGGGAGTTTAGCAAGACAGGAAAACTTTGTGGGCAGGCAGCATTTGGAATCCAATTATGTTATAGTCTTACTGTTAGATCAAGCTGCCTGTTCTGAGTTGCAATGCAAAGCTCAATGGTGGACAGCTTCAATTCTTCCCAGTCCTCTGGGGCTACCTCCTGGAATCCTGCATATCAGGAAGAGAGGGTATCAATCATTAAGTCAAATTTAATTACATGGATCACTATGAAGAAGATGCCAGACACAAAAATCAGTCTGAGCCATTTTGGCCACTAGTTTTGTTTCTCTAAAATGTCAAAATCTTAAAAAATTAAAAGGGAGCTTGGGAGTACTGAAGAAAAAATACCATCAGCATTTACACAGTAGCAGAAAAGACTGTCAAGCACAGTACATCACAGCCCTCTGAGTCCTTATGTCCAGGGACTAACAGATCTCCTGGGCTGATGACCAGAATATTTAGAAAACTCATGAAATGCTAGTACCAAAAAACCAGGAATCCAATGTTCAAGAGGCTGTGGTAACACATTTTCTACTGGAGGCAGCTCCACAGATCAGTTCTCATATTCAGGTCACTTGGTTCATGCTCCTGCATGAATTACCTCTACTAGCCAAGGAGGAATGAGGTCTTTGCACCAGACTGTGCAAAATACCCACTCTCCTTCCTCCTGAGGCCTGCCATGTGCAGTGCCCAGACAATAGCCCAACCCAAGAGAGGCTCAGAGAACATAAAGTTTATGGTACAGAAAGAATTTAACATACTAAGAGAAATTTAGGGCTTCTGCATGGCCCAAATTTTACTGCTCTATTTAAAGTAACATATGTTGCTCTGTATCAGCAATTCTCCCCACCCTGGAAAACAAGGGCTGCTCCTCTCTCCCCAGCTCACTAAGAACCCATTCTGCTGGAAGAAGATTTCAAGAAGCTCACCCAGAAGTGCCAAGTAACCTCTCTGGATGCCTCTACTGCAATGGCAACTGTGAATGCAGGGAATGCCCTGGGTTCTTTACAAAAGAGTATTTGTTTATGAGATCAGAAGCACTGGCAGGACTGCTCTGTTCCACTTCTGCCAGATGCCACTATAACTGTCTTGACAAAAATCACAGTTTAAATAAATAAAAAAGGAAACAAACAAAAAAATGAAACTAATAAGAAAGAGAGTAGTAAAGTAGACATGCCCTGCACACAACACACCCCTGGATCTGTTAGAGGAGTACAGCCTGCATGTGAGTTTATGCCAGAACACACCCAGCCCACCTTTTGGAGATAACCAGTACGCTCGAAGTCGTCTGTAAATCCTCACAGGCAAGGGAGGTCTGGATTTCCCCTCTGGCTCTTCTGGAGGTCTCTCAGTTGGACCCAGATACATGAGAGCAGCTTGATGTTTCTGAGGCCACTCCTTAGAGTTACACGGAAAGAAAAGTCAGAAGATAAAAGGGTATTTTGTTTAGGGCATTACCTGTTTATTCTGTTTAGTCCTGTAGCCTATTTATTGCATACTCAGACGTAGTCCTGCAGAGCTACTCAGACTCCCCCACTGCCTCAGCCTAGTTCATGGCTCTCCAGTCTCCAGGTTCTTTGGTGAGATGATACTTCTGCGGTTTCAAAAAGATTACCCACAGTTCCCAAATCCACTAATCTAATCCTTCCCTGCACAGAAGTGAGGGCGTTTTCCCCGCTCTGAACAGAGGGTGAAGGCATGTTTCCTTTGCTGATGATTTGTGGCAGGGTGACACAGCTGCTTCTGGCTGGAGGGAACAACTCAAACCAGCCAGGTCAACAGTAATGTCTGAAAGCACAGTTGGTTTCTGCATGGCACAAAGGCAACCTCAAAGAGCAACTGCTCAGCAGGATCCAGTGCCAACAGACAAAGACTACAGTGCTGTGTGCAGCCAAGGGGCACTAAAACCTGACAGGCCTTTGTTCTCCAGCAAGTCAAACAATCCAGACCTGATCTGATAGTCAGGTGCTTCTAAGCAGCAACACAACGGCTCTTAAGGCAAGTCACGTGAGCTTTATAAAGCATAGTAAAAAATGATAACAAAAAAAGTACTAACATATTATTCTTGGCAATATTTCAGATTCCAGTACCAGGGCTACAGAAGAACCTTGACTTTTGAAATATCTCCAGATGCTGAAAAAGTTTATTTCCTGTCATTGTTTTGAAAATAATTTCCAAAATGCTCCAAACATAGGACTTAGGGAGGAAATCATTTCAAATCTGTATACTAAAACAACACAGCCAAGAGCCCATGTGAATTCAGTACGACTATTTTTCTATGTACAAAACTTCAGAAGTAGTTTTGGATCACATAGCACAGGTTATTAAACTAATTCACCTCACACCTCTGAGAGCAAGGAAAGACTCCACTCTCATACTTACATAATAAGCAGGACAAACAGAGGTTCTATCAGTAGGGCAGTATACAAACAATAAATATTAATGATTAAATGGAAAAGCAGCAATGCTGTGATAATTTAACCCTGTAATTTTAGAAGAGATGATAACACTCATAACAATGCCCCTACCAATATCAGAGGTAGTATTTCCCATTACATTTTTTTTCCACTACAGGTCATCTTGTTTCAAAAGACACCCATGGCAAAACCAGAAAATATGACGTGTAGAGCAGCAAACACAAGCCAGGAAGAGATTAAACTCAACAGGCTGGAGCCACTTCTTGTAGAAATTAATGAAATGATAACATAAGAGGCACATAAAGCAATGAATACCACAGTTAGGAGAGATCAGGTAGAAAGTTTTCTACCTAAATGGCTGAAGAAGTGGGCACTTCTCTTTAACCTTCAGCAGGTTAAATAGATCTTTTTAATGTACAATTAACAGCTCACCAGAGAAATTCACTATCGCCACCCCCAGCTGAGCCTAAGGACTCAAAGGAAAGGAGAGAGGAGGTGGACAGAAATGAAGAATAGGTTTGTACCTAAAATGCCAGCACAAAGAAACATAACCTCAAATTTTCTGGGGATGGGGGGAACACCATCCCAGCTTTCCTGGATACATTAGTATTAAGTCCCCCTTTACAGGAGTTTCCTATAAAGGAGGCATTGGCACTGGCACAGACAGCATGGCTAGACTGTACTATTTGATCTACTGTACCATCTCCTGGGTATTTCCACTGCCTTTCATGAGGTTCCTTATATGTTCAGAGAACAGGAAAACCACGTGAATGAAAGTGCCTTACCTTTCATGCAGGTCAAATTTTAATCTTTCCAGGATCAATTTTAAGCAACAGAAAAGTTTAAGGCAAGATAAAAGCTATTCATCTTCATGTTCATTTTACTACACAAGGAAGCCTGATAATCAATGTGAAAGAACAGTCTAATTATAGACCCTTCTGCCAGATGAATAAATCAGAGAGAAATTTTATTACAAAGACTGTTGAGAAAAGGTGGCTGAGCACTTTGGTGCTCAGCATTTCACCACAGCTGCTCATCAGTTTCACAGGGAGTTTATTGGCTTCCCTGGTGATCTTGCAGCAAAAAAAGTTAATTTTTTTTTTAAAAAAATATTTCTCTCCCCCTTCCTCTCTTCAGAATTAAGTCTATTGGTAAGATTTTTAACAAGTTGAGTTTTAGTCCTATTCTATGTTGTTACCAGAATCCTTCACAAAAGCTTGCAGATAGATTATATGAAGCCACGTCAGCCTGTTCATTTCCCAACCAAAACCACTTTCCTCACAATTAATGTTTACCTTAACTGTACTGAAAAAATGAGCTGCTTTGGTTTTCAGAGGCCCAAGGTACCAGTACCTGAAAAAAGAATGGAAACAGAACTTCTGAGATATCCAGGGGTCAATACTGGGAAAGGGAGAAACCTTGCATGAAGTCAGAGCACACAGACTTGTTTGCCACTGAGTTAGTGCTCCCTGACAACTTTTAGCTTTTTGATACTCTAAGGTAGTTCCTACACATCACCAGCAGCCTAGCAGTGACATCCCTGTCCTGAGTTACACATCACCAAAATGCAGTGTATAATCTTCACTATGGGCAGCAGGACATCTCACTATCAGAATTTTACTTTGTTATGTGAGACAACTGGGAATGATTTAAAGGGCTGTGGTCTAACAGCTGGTGGTGTGCATCTCCACAATATGCAATACAGCAATTTTGAAAGGTCAGAGGAAACAAACAAAAAACCAAACATTTCAGTGACAAAAGAACCAGCAAACATTCATTAGTCCCAAAGGATTCTCACATCGAAATCAGGGTTGTACAAAATAAAAATCCTGCCAGCCACGCATCACTGTACAGAACATAAAGATGTGACTGTGTTTGGGCAGGCTTGGCACACATTTTGTCTTTCACCAAAGAGGGTCAACAAAGCACATTAAACACCACCAGCTCAAGAGTCTGCAGACCTAAGGATCTCATTAACCATTAAGGCATGCAACTGTGCCACTACTCCCCTCAAGCCATGAAATTCTCTGCAAAATAGTAACATAAAACAGCACCAGGTCTCCAGCAGCACAGTCCTTAGCATAGGGATAGTCAGACACACTTCTGGAACTGTGTCTTATGGCTTAACTCCCTTTAAGTTCTTTTCAGTTTAAGATCAGCTGCACTGGAACACACCAAATGTTTTTACTCCAATAACTCTCGCAGGGAACAAAAGTGGATGAAGTGGGAAAGTATAAAAACAGGACAAACACATGAGGATTTTGTTCCAAGCAGACTCTGAGCACCTGTTCATTTGTGCTGAAGTGCTTTCCAATGTTTCTCTGCATTCAAAAACATTTATGAAAGGAAGCAAGGCTTGAGGATGTTTGTGTGCCTCAGGTACCAAAGGTGCTGTCATGCCTCCAGCACTGAGTCCAAAGCACTCTTACAAAAGGGAAGTGCTGCAGGGGAAGATGTGAAGGCTGACACCAGGAGAAATCCAGGGCATGGAGAGGAAGCCCAGCAGGAGTGCAGAGCAGAGAGAAGTGCACTTCCTTGAACCGGGGGCTGCAATTAGCAGGAGAGCCTGCAGCACAGCCAAGTCAGCACCTACACAGCCTACTAAGCATGTCCCTGGCTTCCTAGGGACAAACAACCTCACCATTTACTGCATCTCCCCCATCCCATATCACCTCTCAAACATTTGCCAGACAGACTCCAGAGGTCTGCTACCTCCTCCTTCCTGACAAAGGCAGCTCATTCACAAAGCACATGGTATTTCTTCAGAGCTGCATTTCCTCCGTAAGAGTTTGGAGAGTGAGCTGCTTTGGCTCTGCTGCTCCTTCAGCAGATAATGCCTGTCATTTGATACACAGACAGTGACATGTTAAATGTCCATTTGGAGAAAGCCCAATAATTATGAGTTTAGCATTCAGACAACAGTCATCAGATAGCAGAGTCCACGCCATTTCTGGCAGGAACCTGAAGGGCATTTCTGTTGTATCTGATGTCCCTTGTTGGAATTGAGTTTCAGAGTACACGCGCAGCTTTTCATTGGCAGATGATGAAAAACAATGGCCAATTACTTTACTTAGACTTTACTCAAGGGAGAGATTTTCCCCGTTACAATCTGAATAAAGTTCCAGAATAGATACCACAAGGCAAGAAGAAAGTAAATACCTGAAAGAACAGGTCAGCACCAAATAAGTGTTTATTTCAAATTACAGCAGTTCTGATACATCTTATACTCTCATGTGTAATGCAAGACCTAGCAAGAGTGAGTGCCTCTGCCTGTCAGAAGTGTACACTCAAAAAAAAGACTTATTTGAGAGAGGGTGTGACTTTTTAGGCAACAGTTCCTAAAAAGGCTACAGTTTCAAAAAATAGTATTTTCTTACTTGCTAACTTTAACTCCTGCATCTCTGTAGGATCCCCATCTTAATCCAGAGACTGCAAACACAGGCTGCTCCTTTTCTCCCTGTACAGAAAAATAAACATTGCAAAATTGTTTTCTCTTACCTTATTTCCAACTTTATTTTCTGAAGTTGGAAAAACAGCATTTCTACATAAAAACTTCTGTTAAATTTCTTTGTAGAAATTTAACAGAAGAGGTACGACAAAGAGCTAACAGCAATAAAGCTTAGCAGAATTTAAGCACTGTACATTCAATCTGCTCCAGGAAGGAATATAAGAGGTGAAGTTTTGAACAGGTAGCCTGAATTTGACTACACACCCAGCAATGGCCTTTTTACTTTGTGGTTTTGACTGTTAGCCGAAAGCAAGGAGCTCTGCACAGCGACACAACGCTCTCGCTGCAGAAATGTCCATTCTACAACTGAACAGAAAAATAATATTCAGAACCCATACGAGGCACAGTCAAAGGTTTTTCCATTTTGTGTTTTTCAGTTTGTCAAAGAATGCTATTAACTTCAAAATACACATGAATGCATCAAATCTGCAGACAGCTACTGCTATCTCTCACTATTGCTACAGAAATATCACCGTAGGAAGTTTTGTATTCATCAATACTCTCTGAGTCTCAAAGAAAGGTGATGTTGAGGCATTCTAGTGTTTTCTTCTGTTTAGATTGTCTGATGCCATAGCTCATGGTGGAGAAATGACTGCCAGTAGAACTGCTGATATCATAAACTAAAATTCATAACAGCAATACACAGAGGAAAACCAGCCCATATAAACATAAAAACAAGAGAACAGGAAAGTTTAAGGAATGTTGGGTTCCAAATAAGTAGATGCTTTCACCTTGATCTGCAAGACATCAAGTGGAACTGTCTCTCCTTTCAAAATGGCCAACGTAGCATTAGTAATATGTCTGCAAAACAAACAGAAAAAAAAGCAAAGGAAACTAAACAGGAAGAAAGGAAATGAGTAAGCTTTAAAATTACTTTTGTTTTTTCAGCAAATTCCACTACACGTCCAGGTAAGGCTTTTTTTCAGCAAAAGTAAAAACCTCAGGGAAACGTGCTGCATTTAACTGAAATCAGAAAGCAAAACGGGTGCTTGCAACACATGACAAAACCTAACAAACAGCAAAATACACAAAAAGCAAAAGGAAATATCAGCCTAAGCTTTTGAGATACTCCTCCTTTTTGAGCTCACCTGGCAGATCAGAGGACAACTGTGTTATCTCTGTGAAACTGTGTTTCAGATACTTAACAGACTAAGGACCCAAATCATGGTTTTATTTAGTGGTAGCAAGTATTACAGCCTGGGAGAGAATGGGACAGTTTGACTGGTCTCAACTTGCCTGTCTGAGATTGAACTGCATTAGTATGTGCTAATTTATTTTGAAGTTTTTAATCAACATAGATCTACCTATCAGTAGTGTTTGTATGGTTTAGGTCTCCATTATGTTGTGGACAGTAGCCAGGGAATTTTGCTATTTCAAGCTGTAAAGATTTTGTAACCAAAATATCTAAGTCCACTAAATAGTCTATGTTCAAACCTTGAAGCATTTACTCGATTGCAACCCCTTCCTTGTTTTCCAAGTTGGATAATACTTTACAGTTTCCACACTGCATACATTTCCAGTGTCTCAGGTAGACAAGGAAAAATGCAGTTTTCAGATCTAATCCAATATTCATGTGAATCAGTGGGAGAAACTGCCCTTGGTTCCATCAGGATTACAGTATTGAGACAGATAAGGAAGCTGTTCTTCCCACAGCCCATCTTCTCTCCCAGCTCTTATCTTTCTCTAAGACCTTTACAGTTCCTACACTCCAAAGTAAGAGAGTGCTGAAGGAACCAAAACCCAAGTATTTCTTTGAAAAATATCACTTCTGCACCTCCTAACTCAGGTTCTGTTACTGGTGTAGGTTGTTAAGCAGCCTATTGACCAAATTACCTTCAACTTCATCAGAGTGCTGCAGTCCCACCTGCACAGCTCATTACCTTGGGACAAGAAGATCATCCATTTCAAACAGCTTCTTTAGAACCCAAACAAAAATTAGTATTTTAATCTTAGCTGCTGATTACAGCCTTGTCCAACCTTCTGAGCTTCAAAGCACTCTGGTAGTTTTAATGTAGGATGTTATGCCAGTTGACTTGTGGGTTTTATGTATGATGGATGCCAGCAAGGGTTCCACAAAGAACAATGTTAATGAGTTACTGGGAGAGTTAGAGTGAAAAGATTTCAGGATCAAGAAGAAATAGATTTGTTATTATAAGAGGAGAAGAAGGGAAAAATTGAAAAGAAATGAAGTGTGGGGAAAAGAAAGATTATTTGACTCCCTTTTCTCTTTCTAAGTGGACAAAACAGTCCTGCAACAAACTGAACTGCAGGCAACAGATAGCACCGGACTGGATCATATCCGGGACACTGAAGATAAGAATTGGGTTGTTGGATTACTGCCAGCATCAGTCCCATTACAGGGAAAAGTCAGTCCTGCCCTACAGAAGTCAGTAATGGGATCCAACCTATCCCAGACTGTTGTATGCCTTACTTTGCAGGTTCTAACCAGGCTATATGTGGACCGGTTTCTAGAATTCTTAGACTGGAGAAGGGGCAGAAAGAAGACTTATTTTTGGCTTATTTTGTCATATCCTTGCTATATCCTTGTCATACCCTTTCTGCTATTCCAAAGAGGCTGATCCTTTTAATCCTTTTTCCTTTTTAAACTCTGAGCATCACACGATCACAGAGAAATTAGCCACAGCAAATGATTTCTAATAATACATACATTTCCTTCTTTAAAGTTTTAGTCAGTTTTTGGAAGTCATTAACTCAGGCAAGTCCAGAGAATCATCAGGCTCTGCCCAGAGACTGCCAAGTTCTATGTAACACAGGAGAAAAAGGAAAGCATCAAGCTACCAAGAAGCACTGCTCCTTGAAAACAAACAACCATGTTTCAGAAACATGTCATACTTACTGGACTTGATTTGTGCTCTCAGGGTACAGTGTGTGGCTCAAACTGCAAGTTTTTCCAAGGGGTATGAATCCTATAGGAATCTTACTGAAGGCAGCCTGGACACATAAGGAGAGTAAATTAACATTTGCATGAAGCTTCCTGCGCGGCGATCACAGCTGTGTCTGGCATCGCCCCTTTGGCACTGAGCAGCCAGGCACTTCCTCACACAATGACTCAGAGCATGGCACCCAAATCTGTGAAGCCACCACTGCCAAGTGGGTACAAAGGAGCTCTCTGTAATCATTAAGAGCATTGTTACATGCATTTTGGCAGCCACATCTCAACTAATGCATGGATTCCGTCAGCAATCTGCCATCTTTCTTAATACTGATGGCGGCATCACAGGCTCTGAATCCCATTTACCACTGCAGAAATCCCCCTCTGACAGAGTAACCTTGCATAGCAAAGAGATTTTCTCACGTAAGGAAAGGAAATTAATTGATTCCTCTGCCATCCAAATCACGAAGCAGCAGAAGGTCTGATTTTTGCAAGTCACTGATAATGTTATTTTCCTGTACTGCTGTTCAGCAAAGGGGCTTGTTGAAGGAGCAGGTCATTACCCTGTACCTCATCTTACACCTGACTTCTTGAGGCATGCCAGCAAACCAGTGTGAACTACCCCACACTCCAGTGCACCATGCCCCTCCTGCCAGCAGCACTGGGATACAGCCAGTGTGCAGCCACTCGGGAATTCCCGTCTCACTGCACACCCAACCGCTCCTGCTGCTGTGCCCGTGTCACCGGTGAGTCCTAGCACTCAAACACCCTGCTCTCACTTTCTTCAGCACTGCTTTGCAGTGTGCAGAGGAGAGGCTGTGTGCAGCTCCTGCAGTCAAGCTCTGCTCCCCTGGCTGCTAGGAACAGGGCTTCGGGAATACCTTGCACAGGCTCTTATGCAGGCAACAGTGGTGGGACACTCCCGAGGGAAAAGGGATGCAGGACACAGAGAGAGGGAGCTCGAGTGCAGATCTTTGCTCTTAGTGACATGATGGACAAGAATCTCTTGGCTAAAGACATCAAGTGAGACACTGGCAGTACTACAATGCAGTATTCCACCCATAATTGTGCTGGATGCAGAATTTCCTACACTACTGTAAAACGATCCAAGCTACATCAAGATAAGAAGCAAAAAAATAAAGAGAAACTAGCCAGTAAAGCCTCTAAACTTTTCTTCCACTATTGACAGATTATAAAACTCTCAGGATCCAACTATAATAATATTAGATTTAAAACAATGATTTCTCAGAATTGATATAACTAGCCTTCCTTTAAAAATATTGACTTGATTGCAGAGTTCCCCTTGTCACATTCAGACAAAGCAAATGCCTAAACAGATACAATTCTAGCTGCCAAGGGTATCATCATAATCTTGTCTGGATCATTTAATTGAGTTTTTGCCAGCTCCTGCCAGAAGGTTTTGGGAACAATGATTCCCTCCTTTCTTCAATAACACTGTCCTCCCACTTTAAAAAGAAAAATCTCTCTCATTCTCATTCAGAGTGATCTACCTTGAGAGGTTAAAATTTGCTTAGTACAGCCATCTGCATAGGTAGGTATGCTCTGCTTGAAGACACAGCAAAGCAATCCCAAAGCAGTAGGAGTGTGACCATAACTGAATTCGGTTTCAAGCCTGTACAAATACAAGAAAAACATGTACTTTTGCCCAATGCTTCTGCCAAACAAAGTGGCATGCACAGCTGGTCCATGGGTCTTTGAAAATTGAGCATTTGGCTTCTCCACAATCCCTGCTCTGACGCTGGAAAATTCCCAAAGCCATGGCTTGGGAGTCACTGCACTCCCTCAGAAAGGGAACAAAGAACAACAGGCAGCATTGCAGGACAGTAGCCCAGCTGGACTGTTGCACAGCAAGCTGGCTCCAGAGTAGTAAGCAATGTATTTGCTGGAGGCAGCTGAGGCCAAGAGCTCACAGTGGATGCACAAGACACTCCAAGAAATAAACAGTTTTTAAAATGACACCTTCTCACCTCATCTGCTCTACGGAGAAGTCCAGTTATGACCTGAAAAACATGGGAAATGCTCAGCTCCAAGAATTTAATTTTTCAGCTACAGTAACAAGCTATGAAATTCTTTAGCACATGTACTCTTTGAGAAGATTCAAGAAGCAGCTACTCTTTTATGGAAGGTGCTACAGTAAAAGGGAAAGGAGGAATGTTCAGCCTGCAAACGTTGGAAACAGCAGGTTTGTAAGTGTGCCTGAGTATGTGCTGGCACCACAACCAATGCCAGTGTAAATGTTTTAACACTGAATGATGCTCTGCATAATGCAAAACCAGCACTGGTCAGTGCAATTAACAAAAAGCCAGAATGAACTTGCAGATGTATTCTGATCACTTTCTTTTAAGGTCATTGCATTCATTTAGCCATTCTCTTATGAAATCAGCAGTTAGCAACCAGGAACTGCTTGAATAAAATACAGTCTTGTAAAAGAGAGTATCCCCCAGTTCTGCTCCTGTCATTAATCATCTTGACAATAGGCATTTATTAAATATGTTCTATGCTTTGTTATCATTCCCACACAATTTTTAAATTATCTGATTCCCACTTACCAAAATATGCATTCCTCTTGGGGAGTATATAGAAAGGAAGGAACTTTGAAAATCAAACCATTACAACTACATCACACAGAAAGAAAAAGTTAGAACCATGTCCCTCCAAAGAGTTTGCTCATTCTAGAATAAAGTTCTGGAAGACAGTTATGTCACACACTCTTTTTGCCCTCGCTCCCATCATCTCTTTAAGACTAATACCAATGAGCAGAGTGTTCTGTCCCCAGAATAGTATAGTATATACTGAAAACACAGATATTAAACCGAACACATCTCTAGGGACAGTTGTTATGATGCTGCTACATTGCACAAACTCAATCTGCTTGCCCTCAGCCCAATTATGATTCTCAACAAGCCATGCTCATGCAGTACCTCTTGGACTGTGCCATCTCCTCCTGCAATAATGATCAAATCCGTGTTTTCCATTATTTCCAGAAGCTTTTTTGCTTGTCCCTCATAATCAGTCTGAAGAAACAGATCCAAACATGAGGACTCAAATGACTATTTTGAAGTATTATTTCTTTTATAGAAAAAATCATCTATCCATCTGGTTAATAGTTCTTTTTATATAGGCACACAGTACTGTCTATTATTTGCATTCACAGATTTTTTTTTCAACTTATAAAACCAGTTTGATGCATAATATAATACGTGCAAGTAAACACACACACACACAGAGGCTAAATGAAATATCAGAGCAAATCTTACTCTAAAGATTGAGAATACTACAGCAATCATCTTATTTCCAGGTAATATTACATTGAAACAAATCCAGAAGCCAAACACCTGCAGAAAAACTCCCACTATCTTTAATGGCCAAAGTGCTCAAGTGCATCTCCTGAAACACAGCATCAACTACATAAAAGGCCTGACAGTCACTGACAATGGATTTAGCAGTACTGACTTTTTAAACCATCAAAACTGTTTTCTACAAAATTAAAGTCTTTTACAGAAGACATCAGCCTCACTTCCTTTCCCAGCCTGTTTTGCCAACTTGTCAGGTCTGACGCTACCAAGCATCAGTTTTAAGTGTTGCAAAATAATTTCTTCTCTTAGGATGGGACTAGGTGTTTTTGATGATCAGAGAGAAGGATTAATAAAAGCACTTTAATACTAAACCTTGTGGAAAAGATTACAAGACAGAAAGATGCATTTCAGAGTACTTTGCTGTTAGGACACACTGACTATTATGCAATCCACATATCACAGCCTCAAAAAAACTGCAGAAAGATCAGAATCCCTTCAATGTTTCCTTGTTCTTCTCTTTTGTTTGTTAATTCACACCATTTAGAGCTCAGCTTTCTGCTTCTGTGGTGGGAACATTGAATTATTTGGAGAGACATAGAAATAATTTCAGTGTAAAGAAAAAAGGCGATTTTTAAAAATTAATCTGAACAGTTCAACTGCATGTCAAAATTCCTCACTTTTCAACTGAAGCTTCAAGTTTAGTCAGAAATGACAAATTCAACAGCAATGGGCACACATCACTAGCCAGCACTCAAATATTTGGAGAGTTTTCTCTCAAACATGAATTATAGAAGGGCTGCTTTAGACAGACAAACAAGCAGCATATGTGCTGCCTTAGCTGAAAATTAAAATCTCACTACCTTGTTTGAGAACTAACTGTGAATATAAAAGATTAGGTATTGGCTTAATATATCAGTATTTATTTCTTCCTGTAAGATGTCTGCAGGACAACTGAGAATTCCAAATGCATACAGATTTGAATTTCATTTTTTCACAAGGAGAAAGAAGAGCAGTCAATATTTCTATAGCAGCAGAACCCATCAGTTCTTACCTTAACCACAGTTACATCCAAGCCAGATAAATGCAAAATTGGTGCAGCATTCTTTTCAAAAAGGTTCCCAGCTTTGCTAGAAATAACAGAGTAAAAACTGTTTAATGAGCCTTGCAGTTAAAAAAAAAAAAATTAAAAAGAAACAAATGAATAGCAAGAAGAAATCTACTTAAAACAGAGCATTCAATCTCCACAATCAGTCACTCAACCTGACAGTCAGGGAAGATGAATTTCATGTGGTTCAAATGTATTACATTTCCAGTCTCATATCTCAGATGTCAGGGTTTTGTTGCAGTTTTAATAAATGCACAAGATGCTATCTAACTTTTGCCAAAATAATTTCAAAAACCCATTAAAACAAATTAAGATCTCCAGAAAGGAATTTATGAGAAAATGCATGACTTACAAAGCACCATGTAAGGCCCGCATAGGCCTTAAGAAATATTTTAAAAATCCCAGGTATTTATTACTGCATATTACTAAATGAAGTTAGAAGCAAAACTCTACCTGACCTTTTTTGTTATAGGCCTGATAATGTTATGCCTCTCATTACATAATAAAATAATTATATCATTAACTATAAACTGCTTACAAGTTGAAACATGAGACTTGATTAATACTGTGCATTTTCCAGACTCACAAAAACATGTGAATCCAAGCACTTCCATGTCAGATAAAATATTCCCATCATATTGGTAGTAACAACTCTCTGCCCCTCCACAAAATGTAACTAATTCCAAAGCTTAGCTGATCAGCAGAAACAAACACACATCACATCCAAGATTATGGTTTGTCTGCTAATGAGCACGTAAAAATAGCAGCAGACCTCTTCCAGGAGTCTTGCTCCAAGCCCATATTTAGCCTCTCAGTTTGTGGGCACATCCTTTTCAAGGGCAGGCTCCCACCAAAGTAAAATCACTTCTTGCCAAATTTAAGTCTTGAAGCAATCAAGGTCATCTCTTATTTCTATAGTTCTTGAGGATGGAAATATATCACATGCAAATGTTTGGTAGGAATACAAAGGAATTCTACATACGAAGCAATGACAAAGGCCAAAACACAGGATTAAAGAAAACAAATTTTATATATATANAGAAATCATTCTTCCACCTCAAGCAACTATTCCTCATCCTAATATTTTTGGTGAAATAAAGTTTGGCATAGTTACACAGCGCCAGCTTGGCATCAGAGGGAGGCAAAAATGAGCTCAAAAATCTGGCTGGCTTTTATAGTGGATAGCAGAGCAAAAATGCAGAAAGAGTGGCTAAAAGGAAAATGCTGGGAAGGGGGAATTTTACCCTTTGCAAGCTGCTGGGTTGAGGAAGACTGTTGCTCTCTTCAGTGGCACAGTGGCAGGGATCAGCTGGTTGCCAAAAGCCTAAGTAAGAGAAAAAGAGCAGGGCTCAGTTTATCTTTTAAGCACACTGCTAAAACAGTTCAAAATAATGCATCTCTACAAATGTCAATGGGCTTTCAAGCCTCATGACATTCAAATGACTTCCATCTTCAGCCATTGTACAGGTCTCTCATTCAAAGACCTGCACTCTTAGCAGCAGCTCACATCACTGTCATAAGTACTCTTTAGCTCATTTTTACAATTCCACCACCATTTCGTTTTTGTCAACCTCTGGTTTTCTGCAATGGGCAGAGATCCAGGGAGCTCTCCTTGACTCCAAGGTTACTGGATTTTCTTTCCTTATGTAATTCTCATACATCTGCCTGCCACCTTCTTTCTGCACTCTTTCTAACTTCTGAACTTTAATTCCTCTATCTCTTCTACTCATTTTAGTATTTTCTATGCTTTCTTTTTTTTTGAAGACAAGAAAGATAATTACAAGAGACACTGCCTTGCCCCTATAAGCAAGTCCACTGTTTCTCACAGTCTTCTTAAACTAATCTCTCACTATAAAAATCACTCAATTCCTCTTCAACTTTTAATCCAATTCTGAAGAGGTGTCTCAATTTTAAATTCTTTGAGAGTTCCTCCACAAAGCCGCTTGCACTTTGTATCTATTTCCAAAGCTGTTCAGCACAGGCAAGGAAATGCAAAACTTCTACGCATGTTACATCTGCTCTGTAAGCCTCCAGAAGGTCACTTAAAGGCATCTTCACTAACACACCAAATCAAACTGGATTTGAACACAAGGAATACAAGGTATTCAGCAATACCATCCAGAAGCCCCAGAAAGAGTAGGAACCAAACAGTACTGTGCTGAACATGGCCCAGTCAACTGTCCCTGGCTTTCTTTCCCTTCTGCCTTGAAAGTTAACCCCCCTTAGCAGGAATTTTTATATTGAAAGATGTGCTACTGTACACAAAGAACAGTACATTTTAGTATTGTTAGCTGTTCAAACTTATTATTAATTCCACTTGCAAACTTTGCTCAGGAAACATCAATTTAAAGAAGGGCACAGCTGGCTGTGCTGCTTAAAACATCTGAATTTCTTCTTCAGGAAAGAAAAAAGATGAGAGAAGTTGCTGAGAGTAAAGAAATCTTCAAAGAAAGTGAACCAAATCAATAGCTCTTAAGCTTTACTCAAAGATCAGCTGGAAAACAGACCAACTTATTATATTGCAATTGCTGGGTGGGAATTGGGGAATAGGGGACCTCTGGCATGTTACAGCTGTTAGAAACAACTAATTATTTGCTTAGGGGGCACAATATGATGTATTTGCATGCTCCAAACAATCTAACAAGGCTCTAAACAACCCAACAAGGCCCATAAAGATTTTATTAGTAATGACATAATTGCTTCTTTATGTAATATACTTAGACATTTATGTTACATACAGGGGCATTTCTAAAGCAAATACTGATCTTTAAGACAGGAATTAAAAAAACAATAATGCAATATTCTAGATGTCTTTCAGAGCAGAACATAAGTAGAGACAACTAACAGTCATAAGACAAAAATGGTTATTAAATATATATGAGGGTATAACTTAGGTAAGTCAATGCCTTTTTCACTTTCTTGTCAAATGCATACTTCTAGGTATTGTATTTCTGGACTTCTAAAATGACAATCTTTACAACTACGAAAAAACCCTTTTATACAAAGTTTTTACAGTGCTCTATGAATATCAGCAAAGAAACTACATTCTCTTACAGAAAACTATCCTTTGAGTGAACTGAAATTCCTCTGAGTGAATTGCCTGCCACCTAAACAGCACCTCTTTAACACGTGCCCAGAGTTCAGCAGGAAGGTCAATCGGCAAGAATGAGGGGCCAAGGAAGTCCAAGTCAGCTGACACTGACTTCTTCCAGAGACAGAGGTGTAAAATGTTAAAAATATGATTAATGGGTTCTTTATTCTAGAATCTTTCCATAATCATTTGCCACACCAAGGCTGTCATCATAAAACTGGTAATTAAATTCAGACACACATGGCAGATCCTTTGCAGGTAATACTGCTGTGGTGGATTCTTTCTCAGGAAGGCAGCTCCCTCATCAATTTGATAATGTAACAGGCTTAAAAACCTAAAAATCCAATGTAAAAATGGTAAGAACTTCAAACTTTTTCTTTGGTGAGTTTGTCTCTGTTTTTTCCCCAATACTTACATACAGCACTATAAAAGCAAGTAGCATTTTCCAAACAATTTTAGATTGTTGTTATTCTGAAGAACATAGCAGACACTTAATGCCTTAATGCAGTACTGCTGTGTGTTTTCAAGCACTATTTGGCACTGACACATCAGTGAGAATGGAAATTGCAGCAAGAATTGATTACTAGGCTTTCTGGTTCATTCCTTTCTAATGCAGGAGTTTTCTGCAGGACATTTTCCCAGGCTTTAACCACTAAAATTGCAGGGAGCTCTACTGACAGTGCTTTTGTATTTTCATTTGTAAGAATAAGCCATAATGGAACAGAACCTGTCACTTAATAACTGGATTTAAGAAATTGGAAATTCAGGATTTCCACTGAACTATCTGCTGGTACCAGTCTTTTCCTTAGCACTTAAACATTTTGACAATATACACAAACAACTTCATCAGCTCCTTTTAAAAAATTTGGTTTAATTTGGTCAGCATGCTTCAAATACTGAGGTCTTAATGGCTATTTTTTGTGATATAAAAAACTTCTATCACTTTGTTATTATGCAGTAAAAATGAATATTGAAAACATAAGACTCTGAAATTACAAGTATGGTTTATGAAAGCAGTATTTTCAGGGAAAGATTTTCCTTGTTTTTTTCATGAGCAGTGGGTTCCCTTACACCTATTCTGGCACGAGGATGCACTGCACAAGACAAGTTGCTATGAAAATCTTTCAACAGCAGACAGGCTGAAATTGAGGTAATTCAGGTGCACAACACTTCTCTACAGAGAAAAATAATTTTCACTATTCTACTCAGGCTCCAGTACATAGCAATGATGGGAGCAGCGTTACACCCTGCAAAATGTCGAAGATCCGTCATGAAGAAGCAGGTTTAGAACAAACTTTATTTGTGGGAGGTAAAAACTCTTAAAATACTACAGAGGTGATATCATCCATGGGCAGCAGCACTTCCACCTCCAGAAGACTGCTTATTAAGGACAAGATTTCTTTGTGGGAATATTAGAGTATGGGAGTTTGTGGACTGCTGTTTGCCCATGCAGGCCACAAACTATGAAATGCAACAGTCAGTACCCTGAGAGGGTAATTCTCGTCACACTGTTGGCTGGCCTTCTTGTCACTGATCAGCAACCAGGCTGTCCCCATTAAGTTCCCAATACACAGGTCCCAAAAGAGCTGGGTCAGTCAGTCATCACAACTGGCATCCCTGATAAAGTCACTCCGGGTCAAACAGACAAGGGCAAGACCTCAGCTGAGCACTGACAAGCAGTTTGTGCTGCTTCTGCCCAGACTACACCCCCCTAGGTGAGGCTGGGATTTCACTCTTATCAACAAATCATCCTCCTACCAGAAGTTTACAGGCACAGAGCAACTGCATGTGCAGCAGTGGAGGTCTGGGCAGCTCCAGCAGTGACTAAGATCACCCCAAGGATAACGCTGCCCTCCCCTGCAGCAGCAGCCTGGGCACACAAGGGGCAGCACCTCCTGTGCCCCCCTGGGCACTGAGGGGAAGAACACAGATGGCCTCATTACAAGGCTTGTCACGTAGGAAAGGCCCGCTGGGAAAATCTCAGGAGCCCTGCACAACCAAGATAAGAGGGAGATTTTAATCTAATTTTATTACTTTAAAAGGCATTACCTGAGCTTCTTGGCATGCAGCTCTCCGTAGCAGGTTATCGCTATCAGGTAAGACAGAAAAGAGAGGGGACATTACATTGTGTAAGTTTAAAACAATTTGCTCATTTTTAAAATGTAGGTACATACCCCTTTTACACACAGTTTGGCAACACTGAAAAAGAAAAAAACCCAAAACATTTTAAGGATAAAACACCCCCATTTATGCATATATGCAAATTTTTTTTCTGCACGTGCACACAAACATTCTTTCTACAGAAAAGAAAGGCAGAAAACAAAGACCAGGATGCCAAGATTACATAAGCTCTGGCACGATATAACTGTGATTTATTTGGTAAATTGCTATGTAGCTGTACCCCAGAGCTCAGGTGTGGGTTTTTCCAATGTTCTTGCTGCTTGGTGTTTACACTGAAGGTACTTACCATTCTGGCAGTGTAGAAGAGTTCTAGAAAGGACTTAAGTCTTTGTGCATTACAACTGTGAACTCCCCTGTCCATCCCTTTGCAAGCCAAACACACATTAATGCAGCACCTCCCACCCACCTAGGTCTGAGCACGGCCCAAAGCAGTACCTCAGATTGGTGAAAAACACCCATCTCATTCAGTGAAGTGTAAAAACAAAAGACAGATGATCAGTGTTAGATATGTCACAGATGGTCTTTTCAGAAATACATTCCTGACTTGTCATGGCAAGCAGGGTATACAGACAGCAAGCCTCAGAGACACAGCTACTGAGTGAGGAATTAAAGTCTTACTCCTTCCCCAGCCCCAAAAATGCCCTATTTCCCCTTGCAGACAAAATGGCAAGCACTCTTCTGCTCCACCCAGAGTCCTGCCTATGCTCTAGGTACCAACACTCTCCATCCTTCAGCTTGTCCTAGACAACACCTGGCAAGACCATATATTTTTGTCTCAAAACATCACATACAAAATCCCCACTTATAGGCAGCATACCAAAACGAACACTCTGTCAACCAAAAGGATTAAAGGCCAACCAGACAAAAACAGGTGACTGGGAGAACAGCACACTTCTGCCCTGAAGTGTGGCTCAAACCCTGCCAAGGACATGGCAGAAGAGAAGGCAAGGCAAGGCCAAACCCAAGTGCCATCTGTTTGATTCCACTGGTTTACAGTATTTATCTGACACTGGAACTATATAAGCTGCTTTTTTGGCATCACCAAGAGATGCTGCAATGCCATAAAACGGGAAGTAGGGTGACTTCAGGCGAGATATAAAATTGGGTTCTGAGAAAATAACTGGGTATAAAAGCCACAGATTTATTCCTGGTAATAATGAAAAGACAAAGGAAGAGTTCAAGCATGGAAAAAGAAAATATGTGAACAATACCTCATCAGGGTAACAAGTAACTCGAATGTCTGCAAAAACATTCCTCAGAGGCATGCTGTCGTATTTGCTCCTTAAAACCAAAGGAGCTGATTATTTGTATTAAGCACCTGCAATATCACTTAGAGGAGCAACAGCCCTGGGTTTGATTGCAGTAATATGATGGAAATGCACCAGGTAAAATAAATCTGCTAAGGTTGGTGTTCCAGGGTTTGCAACAGCAGTGTCACAGCTAACTCCAGCTCAGTCAAGAGCTGTGACAGGCTGAGTCCACCCTGTGCCACTGAGGGCATGAGCCCTCACAAGGGGACACTTCCCCTCCTCAGTGACTACATGTGGCCAAAGCAAACAAAAAATAATTGCAATTTCAATACATCAAGTTGAAATATTATAGGATATCAAGGAGCCCCCACTGTCAAATGATGGCCACACAGTTGATGTCTTTGAGAACTGTTGTCCTGACCTTCTGAACAAATGCCAGCCAAACCCACCTTATCTGTTTACTTCACATTGAGGCTATTTTGCTCAGAAGTCAAGCTGTCACACTGTTGGCCATTCTGTTTTCCTGGTGCCCCCAGCTTTATGCAAGTCCAGCAACACTTTCCAAATGCAAGCAGAAGGTGCTGTGTTCTCTTTCTCAACCTCAAAGATGCTCAAAACAACTGTCAAGGATTCAACTCAATGAGTCTTACCCATAAAAATTAAGCTTGACAGTTTAGATGTCAACACTTATGCTAATTTTTTCCTGCATTGAAGCACTTAAAGAGACAGAAGAAGACAACTTCGACACAGCATTTTGGTGTCAAAGGAAATGATTCTGAGAGAAGAATCATTTACCATTTAGCAATTTCCAGGTGATTTGTCTCACTTCTCCAGCAGCACAGCACCCAGAATCCCATTCCATCCCAGCCATACTAATAGAATTTCTAATTAATTCAACTGGGACATTTCAAAGTCAACGGAGTTTGTCAAGGATGCCCCAAGTTTGGCTTAAAGATGCCAGGTAACAGGAATTTTTTTATTTCCTTAAAATATTATGTCAACACTTAACTAGCTTCAAACTCCAGAAAAAACAGCAAAAGTGCACTCACAGTGATGCATCTGTAAGAACAGCAGTCCTCCACCTGCATCACAGCTCAGATGCATTTACTCACTTCACACGGCTCACCTAAAGTATCCCAAGGCCTCCAAGTCCCCTGCAGACCATAACAATCAATAAATAGAGCTAGAAAAATGTGAAAAAACAGCTAAAAGGTAACTTCTTTTAAAGCCTTCCACCTCAGCAGGTAGTCATTCTCAAAACATGACTGCTCAGCAGCTCCCAGAGAAGATGAGACTTTAATAATAAACATAAGATTTTGTTGATTTTTTTTTTTACTTGATTGTCTACTGTTAAGTGGTAACAAAGCCTTTTCAACAATGCTCAAACATGAGCACGTGGAGGCTGAGGGAAATGGCTCCACTGCCTTAAAGAACACAGAGAGATTTCTTCTGACTTGCACCATATCCACAGCAAACTAAAAATCAATTTTTACTTTACGTTTCCCCTAAGGGCTTATCTACACAATTTGGCCTTAAAGCCAAACAGACAGGCAGTGTTGCATGTGCTGGCCAAGTCAGGGCTGTCTTCCTGCTGTGAGAATTAAGCATCACACAGCTTACAGCTGGGCCAACTTGCTTAAGCAGTAAAAAATTGGGAAACGGAGAGGAACAAACAGTGGCAGCAGGGTGTGGAAGAAGGAGGCTGTCCTAGGCTGAACCCACAGACAGAACATTCCCAGGAAAGCCTCGAGGCCAGCAGCCACAGCAGCACAGTCTGTGGAGAACAGAGCAGGCTCACACCAAAGAGTGGAACCAACACAGAAAGGACACAAGAGTGACTGTGCAGAGCTCCCCAGGCCCCAGCCGTGCCAGGCTGCCAGCACACAACATCTGTATAACCTGCCTGGACAGGGCCATGCTGAATTCTCTGCAACACCCCCAGGACAGGACAGCAGGCCACTGCTCCTGTCCTGAACGTTTTCAGCTGGAATAGGACACTAACACACATAAGCACAAGATCCACACAACTTAGTATGGATGCTCCTCAAGATGAGACTCCTGTGCCCAAGTGTCAGCAGAAGCCAGGGTGGAAAGGACAGTCCCCATGATGAAAGGTCACCCAGGGCAGCAATGAATGCAACAAGCAGAAGACAACGAAGCTGAACTGAGGCTGTTTGAGACTCTCAGATGCAGCAAGGGTCTGTCTTAGAGCCAGCCAAAGCAACTCCCCTAAAAGTGATCACACTACAAATGTAAAAAGAAGCTCAGATCTCATTCCAAAATGGGTTATCAGCATTAAATCTAAGGCTATTAAATATACTCAAATATGAAGAAGCCTACAAACTTTAAAGTTCAACGTCTGCATCAAAACACAGAATTTTGTGAGGAGAAACTTGACCAAAGCTGTGCACACAGGATCTGTCCTCAGGAGCTATATCAGAACTCCTGAAAAAGATTTTATCTTAGCAGAGAGCTTTTTTGGCTGCTTCTAATACAGCAAGAGCACAGAATCCTCTTTACTGTGTATTAGAATTTACGTCCATCTTGGCCTTGGAAGGGCATGAAAGACAAATCTTAGGTTTCATCAGCTTTACCTAAGACTCAGAATTTATACTTTTATTTTTGACAAAATTTTGATGAAATAAAGTCAGCAACTCAGGAAGTATATGCAGAAAGGTGACAAAGTGAGTTATCAGCTGGCAAACACACAGAGACTAACATTCAAATTGTAGATAACAGCACCACTCAGGATTACTGGCAGGCAGGCAAAGGCTCGGGTGCTTTGCCAGCATTTTCTACTGAGAATGTCAATACTTAAACATATACAGAGTAAAACTAAGTATGTGATGAGTCTACTACCTCAGCAGAATATCCAGGGTCTCCAGCCTGACATGGTGATGATCACTTATGCAGTGACATCACAGTAACAGTCTGGTCAAACCTGACAATCAGGTGATGTCCATCATGCTGGAGATTTCATTTCTGCTGATTTTACAGAGCTGGTAACTCACTGCACCACCTGGGCATACAAAAAACAGCTGCAGCTCAATTCAGGAAAGGTGACCCAGGACATAAAGTTGAGAGGGGATTCCAAACTTGGTGAAAATTTTAGAACAATCATATGGTAAAGAACAATCATTATTTGTAATCAACCTCACCTGTGTATGTTAAGCTGAAGTAGGTTACTGAGTATGAGCACACATCTGACAATCTGTATGCCCTGCAAGCTCTGATCTAGAATATTAAGTGTTCCTTCTACCTGCAACATGATATGCTATAGATTAAAATGAGCCTAATATATACATTCATGCAATCCAGAGAAATTAAAAGACAACCTCACACTGAGTTCTCCTACTTCTCAGATAGCACAAGAGTATTTGCTATGCTAAATGCAAGAAAATGGATTTTTAAAACTTACTCTTTCACGACAACAAAAGGAATTTTAAGAATGACAGTGGGGTTCTAGTTAACAGTAGTTCAACCAGACATAACTCCTATCATTTGACACACTGAAAATCTTTGCCACCCCCTGACTGACACCCCTGTTGAAGAGGTAGCCTCTGTACTATCACATGCTTAGAAGGGCTGAATAACACATGGGGGAGGGGGGGAAAGCACAAGGTTTCCTCCTTTTATTCTTCCTGCTCATCCAAAACTCCTTACTTTCAAATCAGTCAGTATTTGAACAAACACCTCCCAAACTGAAAGGCTAATACACTGATCCAGAAACTAAATGCTGCAGGAAGAAAGCACCAGGACTAAACAGCTCCTCAACCTTTTCAATTATTGCCATCCAGAACCTTTAGACCAACCAAGCCGTGATCCATCACACTCCAGTGCCCCTCTTCCCTTTACATCCTAGGGAGCACAAGGGCATTCACACCAGGCTCCACAGCACAGTCTTCAGTCCCACATCCATTTCCAGCCAGGAAAGAGGCACTGGGAACAAGCCTGGAAAAGGTAACATTCTTCTTGTCCATATAGCATCCTCCAAAGTCTTAAGGAAGTACTTCAGAGCTCTTCTGTCCCTGTGAGCTTGTATGGACTGGCTACAGAAGAGCTGCCATTTATCTGCAGGACAGATTGTTGTTTACAACAGCTCCACTTCACGCAGGCATCATGGCTGCTGCATCCAAAAGAAGATGGAACCTTGAGAAGTCAAAAAAGCAAATCACCTTCTCCTCACAAGAGAAATATTTTAGAAAATTCAAAAGGACAGAAAGAGGGGTGCAGGATGGCAAACAAAATTTTCTTTGGCTGCAAATAAACGACATCTCAGCTACTTCCAAGAAGTCAGAGGCTAATCTGAAGCAATGCTGTGCTAAAGCAAGAGCCTTCATCAGGAACTTGTGATGCTGGAAATCAAAGCACAAGACCTCACTACACTTTAAATGTGTTCTGGAAGGGCAAGTATCAGTCTAGCCAGGTATGGCTCATGCATAACAACTGAGCCTCTGACATGGGTAACAAGGAGCCTCAGGGCCAACACAGCTCCTTTCAGATCCTTCATTAACCCCTCCCAGCATTGCCTGTGGTAATCTCTGCATGGGGAAAAAGGCACCTCTGCTCCCCAGCACAGCTGGGACACAGACAAAGAAACTGGGAAGGAGGAACGTGCAAAACCAGTCACACCAAAAGCCATCCCCACAAGCTGCAGAGAGGGATCCTGGCCCACTCCCTGCTGTCCACCTGCCACAAGGTAAGGTCCTCACCGCTCACAGAGTATCACAAAGGGCTGCTGAGGCCACCTTTGAATTCTTTTTTACACTCTTGCCATCAGGCTCTTGTTGTTCCTTGTTTTTCTCTAATCTGGATAAAACAATTCTCCACAGAGAATGGCTCAGAAATTGCTAAACGGCTGTCAGTGTTTCCAAACAGTGTTTAGAACTCTGAAAGCAGTAGCTACCACCTACATCAAAGTCTCACTGAGCTGTCTGTCATCACAGGATTTCCTACCTTGTGTTTCCAGTGTCTCCTAAGGAAATGCTGTATTTCCCTTTACAGAGAAAAGGGAGATTAGGGAGTGGGATATGTAAAATTTTTCTGCCCCCAGTACATCATCTGGGCTAAAGCATCATGCCTACATTTGGGGCAAACAACCCCCACACACCGAAATTTAGATACCAAAGATTCCCTTTTTTTGGTTGTTTGCCTTTCATATTTTCCTCCTTACCCCCCCATCTCATCACCTGTGGCACGCTCCACATTCTCTGTGATCCAAACACAATTTCACCTCTACCAGACAAGAAATCAATGTACATCTGAAACCAACAGCACACGGGCACAAGAACTCCCAGACACAACAGACACAAAGGGGACACTGAGCCTCGGTGCTTCAGGTAAGAAGCAACTAAAGCAGATGTAGCAGGCAAAACAAAGGCTGATTTAATGCCAAAGTCCCTGGGCAAAAGGATGTGAAGAAACAGAGTATAAAAACAACATAAACAGATTTATTTTCCTAACTTTTCCACCAAGGCTTTGGCAGCACTGCAATGTAAGCAGAAAAGAGCACTGCTAAAAACCTGACTAAACAATTAAAAATCATTAAGACCGTGACAATAAGCAGCAAAACCAAAAGTAACAGTTTTAAAAATTAATTTGGCTACACTCGCTTTTCAGTCAAATGCCTTAACCATAATCTTGAAGGACCAGGATTAAAATACACACTCAGTTTTTTAAAACCCACGAATGAGAATTTTACATACTGTAAGGGACATTTACTCCTCAGGTAAGCAGTGCAAACGACACCACTAGATAGAACTCATGCGAGGAGCAGCTGACAGGCTCCTTCCAAGCTGGGTGGGTGACAACAGCAAAGACCAGGCCACGGAGGGCCAGCACAAGGCTGCCGGCGCCGGGCCTCACGACAGGGACAAGGACTTCTGCTACAGCAAATAGCAGGTGGGAAAACCCGCGGGCACACGATCATCACGTCGGGATGGGCAACGCTCAGCACATCCTGCAGGCCTGGTTCCAGTCATCCTTATAATACTGGCTAAAAGCAAGCAAGCTGAAGGCACACGTATGGCGCATGACATTGTTTTTTAGGTTAGAAGACAGAAAACTTCTCCTCTCCAGGAGGCCCCACCACCGCTCACGCCACCCAGACATGCCCTGTGTTCAAACCTCCCGCCTGAACCCGCTCGTCTTACAACACGGCCGACGTGGAAAGGCAGAAGAAGGCACTGGGCTTCCCATGCCCACAGCTGCCGAAGCAGGAGGGAGACCCATCGCCTCTGGCTGCCGGGGCCCTCCCAGAGGCGAGACCCCCCTCCCTCCATCTGTCCCTCCCGCCTCCCGGCCCGGCCCCNGCCCCGGCGTTCCGCGCACGCACCCGCCGCACCGCGCGGGACGGGACGGACCAAAACCGCCCGCGGAGCCCAAGGAAGGGAGTTTTCCCAGAGTCCCGGCCTCGCTGCCGTGCTCCAGCCCCGAGAGGACCTATTGCCATGGGCTCTTGGCTGTCAGCGCGGACGCTGCCGGGAGCACGAGGAGATGGAGCGTAGAACGGGATAAAAGTGAATAGGTCTTATTTCCACATCAATAAAACTATCCACGGTGTTGCCCCCTCCCGCACAAAAAAAACCCCAAACATTACAAACCCCACACCTGCCAAAACCACCAAACCTAACCCAACCAAACAAAACAGAACAACAACAAACCCAAGGAAAATCAAAACAGAACTCACAAGTAAAACAAAATCACAAACAAACAAACAACAAAACGAACCTATTCCAGAACACACAGAAGAAATGTTGTCCGGGAGGTAACTGGGGTTTGCTGTTTAAACCTAACCATCGGGATGGCCATAAGAACCTGGTGAAATGTCTCCAGTCACGCATGGAAAACACCAGTATCACAAGGATGCCATGAACAGCATGAACATCCTTACAGGGGAAGGTGGAAACATAACCAAGGGGCCAGATCTGACCTCATCATGGAAAAAGCTTTGGGACAAACTAGTGGTGGTAGTCTCTCCTAGCATTAGGTTGTAACCAGTATTCTCTATAACTATTTTTTTACAAGGTAATCCACCCAATAGATCAAGGGAAGCCGATATGTGTAATCTTTTTGGATTTCAGTAANGGGCTTCCCACGCCCACAGCTGCCGAAGCAGGAGGGAGACCCATCGCCTCTGGCTGCCGGGGCCCTCCCAGAGGCGAGACCCCCCTCCCTCCATCTGTCCCTCCCGCCTCCCGGCCCGGCCCCAGCCGGCATTACCAGTGCTTCCCATAGAGCCAGTGTCCGCCCCAGCCCAGCAGGCAGGCCCCGAAGGTGGATTTCTTCCAGTGGTGCCTGAGGGCCGCCAGCACCTTCGCCATCGCGCCCCGCCGGCCGCCCCCGGCCNCCTTTATCCTGAACTCCCAGCCGCATGTTGCCCTCTTCCTTTCTCCCTTGGCTGAAGTACTAGGAAGGTACATCCTTCTGAACCGCCTGCCACATATCCTCCCTTGCACCTATAATTTTACCCCACAGTTCCAAAGCTCAGGCTTCTACAGACCCTTGTTTGTTTCGGAAGCCAAACTATCTGGGCTTGGCAACAAACCTGCTGCCCAAAGTCAGTCGAGACATTAAGACCCATTTCAAAGACCTTAACACCCACACCTTCACCAATCGAATTGTTTGTAAAGAAATTAGCATTCCTCTCAATCCCTCCTCTTCTTATTTCTCAATTTGTCTTTACAAGCCCTAGTTATTATTAACTTAACCCTTTTCAACAACCTGGAACATATAAAACACCCCTTCCCGAATTTTCCATCTCTGGTCTGTGCACCAGCCATGGCAAGTAAATACAGAGAATAAAGTACACAATGACAGTTCATATTTGCCCAATTATCACCAGAGGTTCTTGTCTACTCATAGCAGAGGTCTCCCATCCTTTTCTCCCAGCTGAGAAGTCCAAAGCTCCAGAGCTTTGGAGACCTTGACATCAGTGTGAGGGGTCCACCCCTGTCCAGCTGTCCTGGCTGCTGTTCCTGCAGTCCTGGATGGATGTTCTGAACAGCACAGTCCAAAGGCAGCGTCTGTGCTAACTGCGTTTCCTGTTCAAGGAACCCCAAATGATGTCAAGAAACCCCTACCAGGCACTCCAATGACATCAAGTCAANCCCTACCAGGCACTCCAGTGATGTCAAGTCAACCCAAATGACCTCAAACAACTCCTGAGGTTCTGCACCCTCACCTCTCAGGGAGGAGCAGCCTGCACCACCCCACAGCAGCACATCATAACTGGGCTGTCAAGGGCAGGAATGCAAAGCAGACTCTCACAGAGCTTCCCTCCCAGCCTGGCCCCTCCCTTCATCATCTTCTCAAGGAGTTGGCTCCTCAGCAGTGGGATCTGGGCAAGGCACAGAACTCACCTGGCTCATGGTAGCCCTTCAATTTTGCTGCACCCAGTCGGTACAGTTTTAAACCGGGTAAAAAAAAAAAAAAAAAAAAAAAAAAAAAAAAAAAAAAGAGAAAAAAAAAAAAAANAATGAATATTGTTACACAGAGAAAATGTATAAAACAACTCAGCGGACACAAGCCAACTTCCTGTTCATGTCTCATTTTTCCTGGCCTCCCCCAGCCTTGTACAATGTGTTTGAAGGGAATGGGCAAAGGCACCTATGGAGACAACACACACTCTGGGAATTCACATACCCACACCCACATTCACCAGTCATGGTTGAATATAATGCACATGCTCATTTTTCCCACTTAGCAAAAGAACGTTTGAACAATTGCTCCCCTTTTGGCATCAGATTCAAATTGAATAGAGAAGTTCCCATGTCTACTAGTAAACACAGCTTGTGGTTCAGCAAGGGATCCAGTGTGGTGAGCCCCCAGTACAATAGCAAATCCTGACACTCTTAACAATCCATTTCTAATGTTCCTTTTACAGCTGGCACCTTGATTCTTTCCCAGTCACTGTCCTGGTGTCCTCCCCCTTCTCTTTGGTCTGGGGGTTCCCTGCACTTTTTCCCAATTTCTTATGACACGTAAGAGAGGGTGAACAGCTGCAGAGATTTCACAAAAGTGCCCAGTTATTTAGGGAGACTCCATGCTATAAGAAAGGAAGAGGGATGTTGGCCATTCCTAGTGGTCTTTTGGCTAAATAAGTGATATGAGGGAGCAGTGCTGTTTGGTAGACCACTCTTGACAGGGAACTCAGTTTGCAGACTCAGGAGAACA
>VYXD01005829.1:8554-23441 GCA_013397195.1 Hylia prasina
CCTTCCCACTCTTCCATCAAACTCAAAACATCATGAGAATTGACTCTTAAATTAATTCCTAGAATACATTCTATGTCTCGTTTCAGCCCAGAGACTGTTTGATGGCATTCTGCACTCCAGGAAACAGTCCATTAGGCATGAAACAACTGACCGCTGCTTAGAGCAATAACATTTAACACCAAAATCCTGACAATGACAAAAAGAGGAAAACTACAAAATTATATTAACTATCACATGGATGTCCAGCTATCTAGCATCTGATCTGCTTTACAGCACTCTAGGAGAACTACAAGACACATATTAAAAAATATTAATCTCTTTTTCCATTATAGTTCCTTGTTTGCATTTCTTCTGGTCCTCATGAGCATAGGTCTTTTTTCAATCCTTCTTATTGCTATTTTATTTCACTTCATTCCTATTGTATTTTGTTGGAGACCTGGGGCTACAATAGCCTATATGCTACCAGTTTAATATACCTGTGTATTAGCTATCATACTAAAGTAATTGTGCCTCCTACACAGAGGTACTGGCTATAAGCAATTGATATTGGCATATTTCTTTACAGTTCAATAACTGCAGGTAGAAAATTGGCTTTCTATCAAGTTAAAATTAATCATCATTGTTACAAAATTTGGAGTGGTGTCTACTGCCCAAGCAGAAACTATTGCACATTTTGCTTAGGTTATAAAACTGCTTTCATCCTAGTTTTTTTTCATTACTGTTGCTACCTTTAGAAAACAAACAGGAGCCCATCTTAAAAAAAAAAATAGATAAAAGATGAATTAAAGGGATATTCCTAAAACTGTGATAGATACAGAATCATTATTACAAATCTAAGCTGATTAAACTTAAAAGCCTTTATGAAAGTGATGGAAATATCCAGAAGGAAAAAATATTTTCACTATGGTCTTAGCAGTGATAAATGCAAATTCTACCCTCAGTTTCCTATTTTGTGAAAGCTAGCTAGTGAGTAGGAGCCAACATTGCTACAAAATACAAATCTTGAGGGTAGTTACTCTCCCCACATCGTAAGAGATAGAGAAGTTTGACTGTGTCCAGATGACAAGCAGAAGCCCTGGGAGACTTGCCCAAACTCACAGTGCTACTTAAAGATCAAATGTCATTTTATTCCAGGTGAAAAGTGATTTACATATTGAAATTATAGGACAATAAGCATATTCATAAATTAAGTTGCACAGAGAGTCTCTGACAGAAAAAGGATGTAGTCTAGATATTTCAGGTACCATGCAAGCAAGTTTGTCCATTTTTACTGCTACAGAAGAAGCTAAAGTGGTGCATTTTCACAAGCCATTGCCCAAAGACAATCAGAGGAAATCAGAGAGATAGGATTTTTACATTCCCTTATATGCACTAATAATTTCCATTCTGCAGTATACTCCACTGTATCAGCTGAATTTGAAACACTCTGCTTCTCTTCAAAATATGCACTTCTATAAAACAAGGTTTATACATTCCAAAGTTTAGGACGTTTATTGCTTTAAAATTATACTTACCCACATGATTCAAACTGAAAAACTATAGCTAAAATTGGGTGTTTTTTTCTTTTTCAGAAAGCAAAAGCTAATGGTTATGTATTATTTACATAAATTAGGAAAGTATGTAAGAGAGTGAAGATTGAAAAAAAAGGGGGAGAGAGAGGAAGTTACTGATTCATTGTACCATCTTTTCATTCTCTGATGCCACAACATCTACTGTCAGCTTCAGAACAAGGGGAGCATTTGCCAGTCTAAATCCTACAGTTTGGGATTTCAGGTTTTTTTAATAAACCTTTTCTCAGAAATTGTCCAGGGCAGAAATGCTCCATATAGTCCTCAAAAACTAGTGAAATGCCTCCTCTCCCGATTATATTCTAATAGAAGACCAGCATATAACTGAAAACATAAATAAATTAAGGGTTTTTTTCCGACATCAACGATCACTGTAAAGCTTGACTAAGTAAAAAGTATGTTAAACATCAGATAGCAAAATTAATTCTTTCGCAAATTTTCTTGGGTTATGTAATACCAGTTGTTTTACACATTACCTGAAAAGCCATACACCTGAGATACTGCCCTTCTTTGCTTTCCAAAAATCCACCTCCTAGAACACTTCCAGCAACATTTTAAAATCAGTAGAGCTTCTCATGTTTGTTATCACAGATACTTTTCTCTTTATTTCAACAAACATACTCCACCATCCAATTGTCCTTAAAGTCTGCTTTTGAATTCATCGAAACACAAAAGGAAAGACAAATTAGGTCACAGAGAATTGGGAACAAACTCCCTGGATGTTTTTGTAGCAACTGTTTTCCCATTCACCTTCTGGTCACAAAAGTGCAAAGGGTGGTCCCACAAAGATGCCACCCCAAACACTCTGACAGCACCAAGGGACTTGGCACAGACCCCCAGCATGGATGTCCCATCCATGGCCCTGTCTGTCAGGCATGGTGGGAAGGGTGACAGGACAAGGCTGATCCTCAACCACCTGTGGTTTTGTAGTACACATTTCTCACTACAGACCCACTCATGGCTAGAGAAATCATGAAATACGATCCAAAGTGTCCACTCAGAGTGTCCATGCTAAATGCAAACTATCATCTGCTGATAAGCAGGAAATCATGCTGACCTGCATCAAAAGATAGTCTCTGTGTTAGTTAACTTTTTGTTCAAAAGAATGCCATAGATGCCTTGAAATAACTATGGTATATACCTATTGTTGATTTTTATTATAGTATTTGTAAACTATGAATCCCATTTCTACTGAAAATAAAAGCTTTTGCCCAGGGCTTCTTTTAAGCTTTAACTGGATTTAATTTGAAATCATTTACAACCTGGAAAGACATATTATAAATTCATTCAGTAGCCAAAAATATGCTGTATACCTAAGTAAAAAACTTCTTCACACTGAACTAAAGTGATCGGCAGTAAGCTAATATGAGGAATATCTTCTCTCTACACTTGAAGAACAAGCTACAAAACTCTGAGACAAAATTAGATTTATTGTTTAAAAATCCTGCTACTGGTGACAGACAGTAATTAACCTTGAGCAGTGGCTTGATCTTTGTAAAATTTCAGCAGGCATATGCTGATTACATTTTTTATAACACATATTTTTATTAGGTTCCTTTAAGGCAATGAATTAAAGTAAGTTACCGTAATTCCTTTTTTTTTTTTCAAATGCATTTATTTCTAAAAATATTAGCTTAAGTTAAAATCCTTGATTCAAATCTAAACAATATTTTCACCAGCTCGAAAGTAGGTTGACAAAAAAAGTCCAGTGGTCCTCATGGACCTGCTGCTTTTGCAGTAAAGAAAACCAAAATCATTGTGAGCATCAGGAAGGGCAGCAGCAGCTCATGGGAGATGATCCTTCCCCCTTACTCATCAGAGACATATCTGCAGAGCTGAGTTCAGTCCTGGGCTCCCCAGTACATGAGAAACATGTTCATACCACAGTAAGTCAAGTGAAGAGCCACAAAATAATAAAGGGCCTGGGGGATCTGACATGGGAGGCGAGGATGAGGCAACTAGGACTGTTTGGCCTGGAAGAGACAAAGTTTCAGTGAGGTCTTATCAACATGATTAAATACCTGATGGGAGAAGGAAGAAGAGGGAGCCAGATTCTTCTCAGTAGTGCCCACTGAAAGGATAAGAGACAATGGCCACAAATTTAAACACATTCTCACATTGAAATCTGAGAAACTTCTTACAGTGAGTGTGACCAAGCACTGGCACAGGTTGCCTAGAAAGGTTGTGGACTCTCCATCCCGGGAGATAAAACCCACGGCCTTGAGCAACCTGCTCTAGCTGGCCGTGCTTGGAGCAGTGGGGCTGGACTAGGCAATCTCCAGCCTCAGCCACTTTCTGATCCTGCCTGGATCATTTGGCTCTCACAAGTGTGTTGGACCATTTGGGAAGTAGGCTTCAAAATAAACACTCCACCAGCATCTCCAAGTTTTGTTTATGAGATCTATTTAGTAATTCCAGACTTGTAAGTCTAAATATTAAGTTTTTTAATCCAGACTCCAGATGCTTAGCGCTCTCAATTATTGAAGATGAAAAGAGCAGTTTAAGTGAGCGCATTGTTTTAATGCGTTGGTCAATTTCCTCACTTAATAGTTTAGCAACACAGATCTATTTTCCTTTTATGGCTTGCAGCTACCATAATAAAGCGGTAATTAGCAGTAATTAGTCCCTGATCAGCTCAGTGGGGTATGTGATAACAAGATGATTCAAAAAAAGTACATAAAAATGAAAACTGTATGAACAAATTTCAAATAGACACTTGGGCTCTATTAATCTTTTTTAAAAGTTCCAGATTTCCTACAGGGTACAATACTACTGCATCTAGGTGTCTTAAAATGATCCATAATCAAAACACCTAAAATAACTGTTGTCATAGAGCTTTCATGGTTTAAAGGTTACCTGCACTAGATGATTAAATTGCAGTGGGCTGAAGAGAAAAATCTTTTAATCATTTCAGTTTCTGTTTTAGTTTTCTCTGTGACAGTATCATCTATCTTTTCATGGTTGGCACACTGCAGCCTGCGCCCAACACTCCTGGGACCACCATCTCTGCTATCAGAGGGAAAAGCAGGCATCTCTGTCACAGTATTAATCACAGGCTTGCTGCTCAGTAACAAGACTGGGTGAGTTTAGTTAGACTCACCCATTATTGTGTACTTCCAGTCCACAATAGCCTAAAAGAATCTAACCTTCCCTTATTCTGCCCAGAATCACAACTACCTGAAAAAAACACCATCTCCAGAAGAAGCCTGATGGATGATTTGCTCCACATTCACCTCCCTCCTGTTCTCTCTCTCTCCTGGCGTCTGAATTCTTTAAATCAATTTCTTTTTGCATACAATTTGCAGAGGGCATTGTTGAATTTCATATTCTGCCTTTTATATTGTAGGCAATCTAGAGTCTCATTCATTATACTGCCACTGTTAATTAACATAAGCTAAGAGAGTTGTTGGTATTTTCCCTGACAGCAAACTCCCATACTCTGTCTTGCTTGTATGCTTTCACATTTTCCCTTTGCTAATATATCATTTAACTTTCACTCTTATCATTCATTAATCTGTTCTGGGCTGCATTGTTCTGTATGAACTCAGCTTCTGAAATAGTCTTAATCATTCTCCAACTGCATTTTTCACAACAGTCTCTTTAATTTTCTATTCAGTAAAGACAGCAAATGCAAAAATTATGCTGTTCAATATCAGCATTCAGACCATTTGTGTAACTAATGAGATTTTAGGGTACAGCTCAGCCTCATGATAGCCCATTACTAAGCTCATTCCAGAATGAAATTTACTTACAAATGCAGCTACTTTTTATGTAGCTTATTTTAAATCCAGTGAGTTACTTTGCCTCCACTTACACAGGTCAGAGGCTAAGACTGACAATTTCAAAAAGAACACTGGTGAAAAGTCTTTTAATGAACTAACCCACCAATGGGAATATCAAACTTCACTCACATCTGCGCCATCAATCAAAACCACTATTTGGCTAAGATGCCTGGCTGGTACCAGAAGGAATAGACAAAATCCTTTACTTTTTCTTTGCAAAACTACTCCCTCATCAGTATGTTGGCTTTAGGTATAGTTTAGTGTTCCTGTTTTCCTAGATATATTTCTTGAAGAATTTTTTTTTTGCCTAAAAGAGGCCTTTTTTGACAAATTTTGCGAGTTCTACTTTTCCATTTTGACAGAAAAACCAGATGCTTCCCAAGATCTTATTCCTTTCTGTTTAACTATTTTTGAAATCTTCAGCGCCACACTTGAATATCTACCTTACTATGCTTGTACAAAATCTCAGAACAAAACAGGTCATGACCTACTAATTCTATCTCTGTGCCACTTGGAAGATGTACAGGCCATGCTGTATGCATTCCTTAATGTTAGCCCATGGCTAACAAGGAACCACAACAAATGGAAGTGAATAAAGGTGAAAAGAAAATGAACCACTGACAGAAATCTTATCAATGTCTGTCTATATTATTGTCCTCTGAATATCACCTGTGTGGAAGAATGTACATAAATCTATGATATTTGAGACAACTCACCATGAGGAAAAAGGCAGAATTCTATATGGAGTGGGTAACAGGAGCTCAGCCATAAACCTTGTATTATCATGCAGTTAATTCATCAGGTGTGGAGTCCTAGCTTGTTAGACAGTCTCTTTTGTATAAATGGCTCCAAACAATTTCTTTGTCACATGCATAGAAAAATCTTTTCTAACATAGTTTAACCATGTCTCCTGCTTAGTCAAGAACAAAAACTTCTTTGTCACACAAAGAATAGATCTTTTATTTATTTTTATTAAAATTACTAAAAGTAGTTCCCTCTTTCTAAAAGAATTACTGGTGTAAATGTTAGGGTGAATAAAGTTCTTATGTATCAAATGAGCAACTCTCAAAGCTGAGAAAAGATTACAGAACACACCAGGGACAGCAGTACAGAAAATCATCATTGTTGCCATTTTTTCACACCATTCACAGCATAAGTTAAACACTGGCAAAGCACAAAGTTGCATTAGTGCCACCAAAGCCAAATGAATTTGTGAGTGCTATACGCCGTTTGTCAGTTTTCCACTCCTGAGCTGTCAATGGAACGTAATTGAGATCAAACTCAGCCTCTGTTTTCTCTAAGTTTAGAGTAGGCGGCAAAACCCCGTGGTAGCAGGACAGTACAGTAAAAGCTGCTTCAATAGCTCCTGCAGCTCCCAAGAGATGTCCCGTTGCTCCTTTTGTTGAGGAAACTGCAATATTACGTGAGTGATCTTTAAAAAGTCTCTTGATTGCTTGATTCTCAGCGGCATCTCCCAGAGGTGTAGAAGTTGCATGTGCATTGACATATGTTACATCTTCAGGTTTGATCCCAGAATCTTTTATTGCTGAAGACATGCACCTAAGGAAAAAAAAAAACAAAAAAAACCAAAAGAATGCTGATCTGCCCAATGCATTTTTGTCAAATGCACAAACCAAAAGAAAATGTATAGGTTGTTTTAAAATGTTTGTCAAGTGTGAAAATCTGCTTTAGCAGAGATGTAAATGACAAAAGCTTAACTCATCTCACTAAGCACATTAGGTACCAGAGGAAGACAACAGAAGTGAGGCCCACTATAAAATCAGACTTGCTGTTAAAAATTCCACAGCTAGGAAAAATACAAAGAAGAAAAGAAGATATGAAAATCAGTCTCTAGAGACTACATTAATCTATCAAACACCCTTCTCACCATAAAATTTGAAAACATTTGAGAGAGAAATAACTACCAATATTATTACAAAACTTCAGATATGCTCTCCCCAACAAAAATACTGGGAAATGAAAGAAAAAATCTGCAGTCATCCTCCACATGACCTTCTTTTGTATGCTTTCCAGAGACTAGAAAATGTCAAGGAGATAGCACAAATCGCTATATTTCATTTTATAATGAAATTTACTGAAGTCACGCTCTTCTACTCCTGGCATGGTATGTTGCATTTGACTCCTGATGACTTGTGCACTGTGACTGCCTCTTTAAAACATGTTTTTTTTATTAAAACCATGGAAGTATCAACACAGTTCCATATTGCAATTTCTCAGAGATTTCCCTCAAAGAAAGAGATGGATCAGACATCTCTCCTGGCACATAACAACAATGCACCTCTGAGCAAAAGACCACTGACCCTTTTGAAATTTATGAAAAATAAGTAAATAAAATTAAGCTCAAAAACAGGCTTCTGGACAAATTTTAATGTCTCTGCTACAGCCCCCTACAGCCTGCTAAATGCACCTCAGAAGCATCCAGCTTAGCTTAGGGTGGAGGCCACTGACACTCACTGTCACTAGATAGTGAGCCAATATTCAGGCAAAAGAGATTACTGATAACTATGAGATAAAATAATTTCGTTAAATGCATTATCTGCAATGAAGTTATTCACTTAAGGAGATACCAGATTACTTATGTAGGATACTCTTTATATCCACAATTGTGAGTCTGGCTTTGCCTCTGCTTTCCAGCTGGTTTATTCTGACATACATATTAGCCTCCAACAGAAGTAGTTATCAGAAGATGACAAAAAATATATTCCTCTGAATTTTTTTGTTGCGGCAAATAGAATTCCTACAGGAAAGTGAGATAAGCACATACATACCAGATTTAATCCATATACCACTGCAGTAACAAAATACTGGTTTGAAGACAGTATTAAAATGTATTATCTTATCTCAAAGGTGGACATGCTCAACATTTTGGAGATACCCAGCAACTTTCAACTCTTCCTACCATGAATTTAATTTATATGCTACTGCAACCATAAAATACACAAAAATTCTATCACCATACATTGTCATATCATCTCAAGGGTAAACAAGTCTGAAAATATGAGATAAGACACTCCTGATTACTCATCTCACACCTAAGTCTGCAGAACAATTAAATATAAATCAAAGAGTATAGATGGAAACATGGTATATTTACACTTCTAGAAAAATCTGTTAACCTTATAAAGATGCAAACACAGCTTTACAATACCAGGCAGAAGTTTGATCTATTTGTGCAGTGATATACTGAATTTTGGTACTAAATATTCACATACATTTAGAATAAGGCAAACTAAATCCTTACTAAATATTCCAATGCCAGCAATAGTACTCAGCCCACACAAAGCTCTCCAGCTTACACATGTAATATACCTGACAATTTAATTAGGTCAATGATAATGATTCGATGAGTATCATCTACTTGTGAACAGGTTTTGATGAGATAAACACTGATGAAGCTTTACCACCTCCCTAAACAGTACTAAAGTGTATTTCTGCTATGCCCTCTCACCAATACTCTTAGCTGCATCTGAATGAAGAACTGAATATTCTAACAAACTAGATCTTCTAACTGCTTTGCAGCTTTCATCACCTGAGATTTCTTGCAACAAATAACATGCTTCTGTGGGGGGTGGGTCTGCCTTCTTGATGGAGAAAGAGTGAAGGAGAACTTGAAAAGATTCTATCTCACCAAATACATCTTAAAAACAGGTTTCAATTTCGACTTATTTATAAGAACAGCTGTATGCAGCAAACGAAAAATGTTTTCACACAGAGAAAGCTTTCACAACAGCATTGAAAAAGGTTGATTCTACCGAGAACTGGCCTTCACCCTCCCACTAAAAAAAGAGAATCGGAGCACAATGTTACCAGAAGCTCTTTCATTTTTCAGATTTTCAAGATTTTGGAATATTAATTCAAGATCTCTCTTCTCTATGAAAAAATATACAATGACAGAAACAAACGTACCCATTATAATTAACATATGAAATGGCCATTATAATCAACACAGCGCTCTTACCTGAACGCACCATCTCCCTCGGGATTAGGTGCTGTTATGTGGCAAGCATCACCAGAGAGTCCATAACCCAAAACTTCTGCATAGATCCTGGCACCTCTTTGCACGGCGTGTCCATACTCTTCCAAGACCAGCACAGCAGCACCCTCTCCCATTACAAACCCCTCCCTCTGCGAATCAAAGGGTCGACAGGCTGCTTTAGGGCTCGAGTTAAAACTCGTGCTGAGGGCACGGGCCCTTGCAAATCCAGCCAAAGACAAAGGACTAATGCAAGCCTCAGTTCCTCCAGCCAACATGACATCAGCATCACCAGCAGCAATGAATCTAAAGGAGTCCCCAACTGCATGTGCGCCTGTGGTACAAGCGGTTGACACAGCATGGTTCGGCCCTTTCAGCTGGTATTTAATGCTGATATGGCCTGCTGCCATATTGACTAAAATCTTTGGGACAAAAAATGGGCTGACCTTATTGTAACCCTTTGTTTTAAATAAGGCAGCTGTGTCAGAAATTTCTTCCAGTGGAACCATTCCCATCCCAATTGCCACACCGGCAGTTAAGTGGTCCTGTTCAGACTGGGGAGACCAGCCAGAGTCCTTCATTGCAAGCTCTGCTGCACCGATGGCCATCACGGTGGCAGAACTCATGGATTTGATCTCTGACTTCGACACAAAGCTTTCTTCACTGAATTCACCCTCCTTGCTTCCCCTTGGTACACACGCAGCCACTCTACATGGGATGCCTGCATATTCTTCCCCATCTAGTGATGTAATCCCACTGCCTCCTTCCAGAAGGTGCTTCCACACAAATTGAGTCCCCACACCAAGAGGGGACACTAAGCCAATACCTGTAACAACTACTTTCCTTCGACATGCAGGCAGTGACTTGCTGAAAGTCCTTCTGTGGTTTTGTAAATGTAGATTGAAATTCAGACTCCGGAGATGAAGATTTGCAATCTTTAACAGATCCTGTGAGTACTGTGAGAACATGGTGGCAATAATCAAGCACATTCCTGTAAATGAAGTGGGGTGGAGAGGGTGGAGAAAGAGAAACACAACAATAAAGCAGCCAATGTGGAAAACCTTCCAAGAACATTAAAATAATAACCTGCTTTTTACAAGACAGCCTATTTTGAACCCTGAAAAAAGGGATATAGATTCTGTGTCTCTAACAAGGAATAATATGAGTTATGGCAGATAATGGCAAAGAAATATGTTTGCTTTGGGAATGCCTCTAGTGGGCTCTTCTAGCTTAAGCTTCTGATAAATATGACTTTGCACCACTGTGGACTGTGAAGCACTCTCTGGTTTTGCTGAAAACTATCCCCATGAGCTTTAATCACCAGTTGGCTGGAGGCAGAAACAATGAGCATTAACAGCTTTATTCTTCTAAGGGAAAATTGTATGTTCACCAGAAAAGTGTATGTCCCACCATTACCAAATAGAGGATATTGTCATCTCAACCTTCATGTCAGGCAGAATTATTTACTTAAACAGGAGTAAATAAACTTGTCCTGGTTCTGCTACCAATGTAACTACACATTTAGGACAAGACTCCTTCTCTTTCCACCTCCACCTACCCTTTATCAGCCTTAGGTTATTACACTATCAGGGCACAATATCTCAAGTAGCTTGAGCAAGATGTGGAGCACACCACCACCTCCGTTGAAGACAACACCACCAGACCCCACATAACAACAGGCACAGCAAGTGATGGCAGAAGGCCTGTGCTGAGAACAAGGAAGGAACAACTTGAGGAAGGAGCAGAGGACTATGCCAAGCAGTGGTGGTGCTGTAGTCCCTCTTTCTTGCCTTAGCCACTGCCAGGTCCACAGCTAGTCTAATTGCACACATCTGACATGCTGGAGCAGGGTAGAAGCTGCAGTACAGCTCTGCCAACACCTACAACACAGGCTTCAACAGGTTGCCTGCTTTTTGCCTTGTCCAAAGAGCCACTTGATATCCCCAGCTCTTTGGTAAAATGGAGAGAGCTGTATGAAGACCATAAGGGGCTGCTGGGCATTCCTGCTAAAATACCCAGCAGTGTTACTAAAAAATGTCATGGAACCATAGAAAGGCCTGGGTTGGAAGGGACCTTAACGATCATCTCATTCCAACAATCCCAGCTATGGGCAGGGACATCTTTCACTAGACCAGGCAGCAGAACCGGTATCCAGCCTGGCCAAGAACACTTAGGATAGGGAATTAAAAAAAATAAAGAATCACATATTATATTTATACATATTTTATGCAATTATTTAAATTAATTATTGAAAAATATTTTAAAGGTGCCTGTTTTAAATCCTGATCCAAATTTTCCATTTTAAGGCACTTAGCCTGGACTGTATAAAAGAGGCTCTGTGTGTATATATGAATAAAAAATATGTATTATATATAACATACCATGTGTTATATAATGCAAGTTACATATATATAAAGAATATTAGATATTCTCTATATAATATAGAACATAAAATACCTCTGCAGTCATATTATATGTATCTGTAGAGTATAATACAGAACATAATGTTTTATAGATACACTATATATGTTGTATACCATATACAACGTGTAAGATAATGTACTTTATACGTATTATTATACATGCGTAAATAATGTATGATAAAATATTTTATCAGTGTATATACCTGTATCTCAAAATGCACATATGATATGACTGCAGAGCTCTGTAAGGCAGCTCGTTCCGCAGCCCCACGCAGCCTTTACTGAAATGCCGTCACCCGGTGCCGAGCCGTCCTGACCGACACAACAACGCCCGATACCTGGTGGGCGGAAAAAACAGGCGCTGGATAATTTCCCCCGGGAACAAGCGCTACCGAACACCCCAGGTGATTCAAGGCCAAAGGCTACTTTTAATGTGTAAACCAGGAGTCAAACCTCGGCGCCGCGGGACCTCCCTGCGCCGCCATTGTCGGCGCGGCCGAGCCCGCTGAGGCAGCGTCCCCCGCCGGGCCGTGCTGGAGCCCCCGGCCTCCCTCCGCCCCAGCCCTCAGCGGTACCTCCGCCGGCCGCGCTTCCCCCCGCCCCGCGATGGTTCGCTCTGCCTCGCTCTCCCGTTCCGACGGAGGGAGGCCGCACCACTCCGCAGACGCGGGGGGAAAGAAGGAGGCGTGCGGGTACGCGCGGCCCACGGCGCTTCCTCCCGCCTGGCCCCGCCCCGCGGGCGCCGGTGTGGGCGCACGGGTGGGCAGCGGCATCGCGTCAGGGACCGGGAAAAGGCCGTGAAATAGTTTGCTTCCCTAGCCACGTGTTTCAATCGCGCACCGGAGGAGTAAAAAACAACCAACCACCCACCCAAACTTAAAAGCCTTCAAACAAATACTCCCATGGAGCAATAGGGGCCTTATCCCGGGCAGACTGCCATGGCAGAGCATAAAATGTTTGTCAAAGTCTCATCAACAGAGACATGGATTAATTACATGGTGAGCTTACTTGTTAGCTGATACCTTTATATCATTTTAGTATACAGTAGTAAGAAAACTGAAATAATTTTACCCACACACAACACGATAATGTTTATTAGCTGCAAACACAGCTGCTTAAAAATACAAACTGTAGCACAGTAATGAGCCACGTACTGCAGGAAAAAGGGGGAGGGGGGAGCCAAAAAGGAGATAAATGCAATATTTAATAAAGAAAAAATAAACACGTGCACTTTTTTAAACGAAGAATCTGTTTTTTAATTTAGAGATAAAATTCCTTGGGCATTTAATGGGTTAGCGAATTGTTGGCAGTTAGCACTTGGTTTTCTAAATTTTTCATACTGCTTGTCTATGAGCACTTCCAAAGCATTGTTTACGAATGCCATACTGAGATGCATTATGTAGTTACATGTATAGCAATATAATTAATCTTTATATTTCCTAAGGCAGCCAACATTGAGAGTCACATGCCTACATGAAACACATGGAAAGGAAATTAAAAGCTGAAGTAGCAGCCAAGAATTATGGTAAAATCTTAAATTAAAAGTTTATTACTTTGTTACCAGTTCCATGATCCTGAGGGCTGAAACAGTAACTTTTAAACTATGATAGTAGGAATAATAAATGTAATCTCAGCAAAAGTGAACTGCCCTGTGTTAAATCTCAGCTTTTGTGAGGGATATGTACCACTATCTTAAAAAGTCATAGAAGCTGAGCAGTGACCTGTCAGAAGCAGGCAGCAGAGCTATAGTGTATTATCACCAACAAAATCAGAAGGCAGCTTGAATTTTAAAGACCTCTCTTGTTTGGAACTCTTTAAATCTGCATTCCTAATAAAGCAAATCTCCACAGCCTTTGTGTCCAAGGTTCTTCACCACAGTTCTTTCAGTAGCAGCACAAACCAGATGTTTAGAAGACGACGATGAGAGGGGTTTTTTGCTTCTCTGGGAAGGACTTTGGATAGTGCATGGCAGATGTCCCAGCAGGGGCAAGTCACTGCAGTGACATTCCTGCTCAGGCAACCCAGGTGAGCCTGAAGTTGTGGCACCCCCAGTACTGTCAAAACAGGGCAGTACAAAAGGGGATTTACATCCTTCATGATGTTACTGCCTGCCAAGGGGCTCCCGATGTTGCAAAACATGGAATAGGTAAACATTTTCCTAAGAAATTATGTTCTTTGATGTCTGATCTTTGTATACTTTCAAGCCAAATCAACCAGAAAGGAGATTTGATCAAGCTCTAAGCTGTGCTCAGGCATTAGAAAGACAAATTGCTTGTTGACAGAATTGTTTTTTTAGGACTCCACATGTTTCAATGAGAAACCCCAAAGAGGTGGAGGTTTACAAAGCTTGGGAAGAAGGTTGCACCACTAACAGTGGGTACAAAGAATGCAGAATTCATTGGACAAAAGGACATTTGGCAGGACTCCCAAGATAAGGAAGAAACTAGCAGGGCCAACTCAGCAGCTGTGCTGGGATCAGCTCTGAAAGGATAAAAGGTAATTCTGGCGGGTGGAGTTTGCAACCATCAACTGGAGAGAAAAAACGAGCACATGGACTAATCAGCATAAGAAGTAAGGGAATCATTTAACCAATAGAAGATAGCATGTTAATTAATAAGAGAACTGTGTAACTTCTATCACAGATTCACAGAATCGTTAGGGTGGAAGAGACCTCTAGGATCATCAAGTCCAACCCAACCCTATCCTCAACTAAACCATGGCACCAAGTGCCGCATCTAGTCTTTTCCTAAACACATTCAGAGATGGTGAATCCATCACCTCCCCAGATAGACCATTCCAATACTTTATTACCCTTTCTGTAAAAAACTTTTTCTTAATATCCAGCCTATATTTCCCTTGGCACAGCTTTTGAGACAGTGTCCTCTCGTTTTGTTAGTTGCTGCCTGAAGAAAGAGACCAACTCTCACCTGGCTACAGCCACCTTTCAGGAAGTTGTAGAGAGTGATAAGGTCACCTCTGAGCCTTGTCTTCTCCAGGCTAAACAACCCCAGCTCCCTCAGTCGTTCCTCACAGGACTTGTGCTCCAAGCCCCTCACCAATCTTGTTCCCCTCCTTTGGACATGCTCAAGCATCTCAACGTCCTTCCTAAACTGAGGGGCC
>VYXD01005829.1:24754-64808 GCA_013397195.1 Hylia prasina
TGAGGGTGCAGGGGGCGGGCGGCGATGGCGGCCGCCCTGGGGCTCTCGTCCTCGCCGGGCTCCCCCGCCGTGAGTGAGCTGTGCCAGAACAGGCGCGAGATCTTCCTGGAGGCCTCGCGGCTGCTCCTCACTTACGCTGACAACATCCTCCGGTGAGCGGGGTCGCCGCCCTCGGTCCGCGGGCGGTGCCGCAGGGTCCCGCCGGCCGCTGCCCGGCCGCTCCCCGGCTCCGCGCGGCGCCTTCGGTTCTGTTGTGTAATACCGGAGTTCAGAAGCGTCTCGCGGGGGTTTGTCGTTATTTTAAACTTAATGTTGCTTACCTAGAGGTGTAGTGTTCTGGTTTTCTGTTTCTTTATTTATTGCTGATTGGTTTGTTTTGAAAGTTCAGGAGTTTGTGTATTAACCTCAAAATGATGCCTTATTCCTGATTCTCCATCTTAGGTGGTATTGAACTACCTAAAAACAAGTGGATGCACAGCAAGTAATTTAACTTGATTTTAACTTACTTAACTTCATTTTAACTTAACTTTAATTTTTACTCTATTTTTTCGCTTGCCCTTTGCTTCTGACTTAGCAAGGTTGGCACTAAGAGTTAATTGTAGCTGAATTTCTGCGAGGTGGCTCTGTAGGGTGCACATACACGCCGGTAGGTGTGATTGACCTTGATGCCTTCCAGCAGCTCGAGGTGTATGGGCTGCCCCTCTCTGTCTATATCTGGCTCATCAATCCCTTGTAAAAGCTGCTGTGTGACAGAGAATGGCGAATCCCGGGCTGGCTTCTTTTAAAGAGAGAGGCGAGAGTAAAAGGATTTTAAAAGAGTTGAAAGGAGAAAGGGGAACGGAGGGGTAGCACAGAGACCATGGTCGTTTCACTCACCAGACAGTTTAGCACAGCTTCCATGGTGGGACTAAAGCCACCAGCATTAACCTGATGGTCCAATTACAATCTACCAGGTGTAGGGGGATGTGAAGTTGTCTCTAAGTTAGCCCTGCTGGGTATGACTACAAAACATGAATTCATGAACATAAGTTGCAAGTGAAACTTCAGCACCAGTTGGTAACTCTCGGAGTTAAGTACAAAAAGGCATTTATAAAGTCAGAGCTTTATGTAGGTTTTGCCTAAGTGATGCAAATGAAGCTAAGCTTAAAAAAAGAGAAATCTTTCATAATGCAGTTACCCAGCTTTTTAAGTGTTAACTTAATTTGGAAATATAATTATTACTTTCAATTTGTTCAGGAATCCCTATGAGGAAAAATACAGATTAATTCGGATTGGAAATCCAGCATTTTCCACAAGGCTGTTGCCCGTCAGAGGAGCAGTTGAATGTTTATTTGAGATGGGGTTTCAAGAGGTGAGTATAATGTAGTAACTTCAAGTGTCTTCATCAGTTTACGTAGTAAAATTTAAAACTGGGGTTTTTTTTCCTGCTTCTCTAGCTGCAAGGCAGTAGATTTTAGGGCTGTTGGTATTTTCTTTCAGTCGTTGTCTGCAAATATCTGTAGCTAACCAGCAGAGAATTTAGATGTAGCTGCTTCAGAAACATGGTGAGCTCACCTAATGCATAACAAGATTGTCTTTTGTTGCTCAGGCACACTGCTGGTTTACTGAATGGCTGGATACATATCCATGCTGGCACAAAGTGGTGGGAAGCAGGGTGGAAACTCCTTCTGTTTGTAGCAATCTGCTGTTAAGTGAACATCATATATTATAAATGAGTGTTGAAGCTGCCATTTCGAAAAGAGAAAAAAAAAATTTAAAAGGTTCTGTTCTTCTTCATGATCCTACCATAGGTAGGGCCCTGTAGTGATTTAGATAAGGGAAGCTGATCTGATTTGATCTTCCAGAACAAGACCAGAAGTGTTTTTCAGCCAGTTCACAGTGCAGCTGCACAAGTACTGGTGTTGTCATGACAGCAGTGAAGGGCAGTAGACTGACGGTTCAAGTAGTAATAGGAGGGTGAGTCCTTCAAAACCCATTTTTAAAAGTTACAAAGTGTTATCCTAAAATAGTGTTGGGTGAATCTTGATTCTGTTGCGGTCAGAAAGATGTATTTCAAAGATTGCTTTGTGTTCTGAAGTGGTCCCTGTCTTGGTAGAACTTAAACTGCCAAAGCTTGTTAAACCCGAAGCAGTTTTTGTAATTACTGGAAAGCTGGTGTGAAAACTCAGCTCTTGTTTAACGGTGCAAAGCTCTTGCTTTGCTTTAATGTGTTTGATGCCACACTTTCTGTGTGGGTATATGTACATTATGTTTCTTAGGTCCAGCTGTCAGGAGACCTCGGCCTTCTCTTTGGGTAAAGTTAATTAGTGTAGTTTTTTCATTTAAAGAAGAAGTATGCTGAAAGAAGTGACTGCAGAGGGAGAAACGGTCAGTGGATTTATTCTCATGCTGGTGCTCAGGAGATTTTTAATGGTGTGTTTTAGCCAGGAGGTGGGCGAGGTAGCTAGAGAAGCACTTGGGCAGGTCTCTGAGAGTGTGTTGGCTCAGTCTTACTGTTATTGTGTCAATCAAAGCTGGAGCTCACAAACTTCTCTTCAGCTGCATGGCTGATATGTTCCTTCTTTCATTTCTGCTTGATAATGGCTTGATACATTCCATTTAGTTTTGTGGCGATTTTAAGTGTTAAGGCAAAGTCTCCATCTGCAGTGAGTGGTATGTGACCTCAAGTAACTGTAGGTAAACAGATTAGCTTAATAAATAGAAGTGCTGCAGTGGTAGAAACTGAAACCGTTAAAGGATGAATGCTTCAGGATATTCATGTTTTTAGTAACCTGTTTCTTTATGTTAAGTACACAGGTATTTGATTCTGTCATAGTTACTGATCTCTTGTTATGCTACCAGTAATCACCTTGCAGTCAAAAATAAAACCCAGAAATCAACCCAGGTACCAGTTTTAATAAGAATAATATTGCCTATCTGAAAACTTAGGCAGAAAAGATACCAGTATGTAAAATGCCCTTCTAGGGCCTTCTTTCCCTCAACATTGAATGTCTTCCTGTGTTGCCTAGGATTTCACTGCTGTACTGTGACAACTGAGCATTAATTGTTCATTTCTGTTGTTGCTACTTTCTGTGCCGAACTGTAACTGCATAGCCCACAAATGACTCTTCAAAATAAGTTACCAACAAAAGCATGTTGTTATGAGCCCTCTTTCTCTAGATTGTCTTTAGGTTCTTGATCTGGTAGGCTTCTGAAGCGTGAGAGGCTTCAGGCTTCTACTGTAAGGGACCTAATCTAAAAATTTGAAGCCTGCCAAGCCTTAGGATGCTAGTTTCCAGTAAACTGTTAGCTATAGCTACAGATCATTGAGCAGCTTAGACCTGCATTAACTGCTGAATTCATTTGTCTAAATTTCAGGGAGAAACTCACCTGGTTTTCCCTAAGGAAGCTTCGATTGAGCAACTACGTAAAATCAGAGACTTAATTGCTGGAGAGAGGAGCAGCAGACTGAATGAATCAAACCAAATCCACAGATCTGGATCCTCTGAAACTGTCAGCAGCCTTCAGCCAGCTGCACAACGGCCTTCAAGATCTGTTGACTCTGTTCTTGCCCCTGCCCGTCAGCAACCAGAAACATCACTTGTGCAATCTCTTGAAATGGTAATTATAACCTGCAAACTTCATAGGCTCATTAATCTTGCATATAAAATTGAAGAAGAGGTAACTATTAGGACAGGCTGCTCAGAGATACTGTCTGACCTCATAGCTTAATCCTAATTTAAGAAGGTTGGTCTAGACTTTTTTCCCCCCAGTGGTTTCTGAAGGTTTTTGAGTGTTTTCTTCAGTTTAGATGCAACTTAGGCATGAAACGTGCCATAAACAGAATATTAGAAAGAGATTTTGTTGAAGATGTCCATGAATATTCTCTTGATCAGGGTGTCAAGAAAAAAAGCGGATACACATTGAAAAGGAACCGCAAGATGGCGAACAAGGGGGAGAGTGGGAAGCTAAGACTAGGGTTATGTTTGGTATTTGAAAGGCAGCAGAACAGGAGTATAACCATAATGTTTATAATTGTTGGTGTCTTGGTTCATGCATGATGATCTCTATGTGTAGCCTGTGAGGAGGGCTTGCTTTTTTCACATGTGCCTGTCATTAAGGACAGGAATTTAGCCAGACAAGGGCAAATTTATTGTTAGTTAGGCTGAGTTTCCCTTGTCCAGGAGATTGAGGTGAAGTTCCTGATCAACACAGAGCAGAGTCCTTTCAACTGATGTTAACTGGCCTGATGGGAGAAGAGTCAGTACCTCATGCAACTTTGAAAAATTAAGTTACGCCTTCTGATAAAACTTTTAAGGATGCTTTGGTTTAACTTTCTGAAGAGTTTTTGTTCCTAGAACCAGTGTCACTTTGGTCTCAAAGTTGGTATGAAGTGAATCCTTCCAAAAGCTCACTTCCCATGCATCCTTTAACACAGTTTGTGTGTTTTAAATTACATTATCAGTATATTGTTGGGTGTGAACTATGACACACTGTTTCTCCTCAATGCCTGCCCAAGTCATTGAATGAGAAATGTCAAGGCATTGTTTGAAGTGATGGATTTTGGGGATAGAGAGCACTGAATGACCCATCCTCACCCAAAAGGTCCTTTGGGCAAGGTGCTGGTGTAGGCGGGTTGTCTTGGGACGTTTAATCAAATTATGTTAGCATGGCAGTAGTTGCCTCTAAAATATACTGACTGGATTTGTTTTACTTTGTTTGGGGTTTTCTGGGTTGGTTTTTTTGCCTGCTTCTAGATTTTTACTGTTTCAGCCCCTTCTGCCATGATGGTTGGAAGCGATTATGAAACAGGTAGAGTGATTTGCTGCAGCTGTACAGCTTAGGTCAGGAAGGTTTAAATGTTAATCCTTCAATGACAACAATGTTGCACAATGTTGACACAATGTATTCTGAGGTTAATCCTTCCAATTTCTAGTTACTCCGCCCCAACATAGGTAAGCCATCAGAGGGTCCGTTTCTCTGAAACTATTTTCCTCGCTTGCTTGCTTGGTGATGGGACCAAGCATACTACTTAGAGGCATTAGTAAGGCAATGTTGGTGCCCTGTTAGAACGCTGTATTTAGCTGATCACTACAGGGAACTATACTGATAGGTCTCGGAGCCATTGAATTTGGTCTTTATAGTCTGAATTGGTTGGAAGTCTGGCAGTGACTTGGCCATTTTGCTTGCACAGCAGTGAGGAGGGTTTGTTTTCCGGCGAGTACGCTGCAGAGTTATAGTTGTATTATTGTATGCGCTGCTGACAGATGTCAGAGAGATTTAGAGTTGTTTTTGTAGTGCAAGCATTTTTTTCTTGCCTGTGTGTTTCACCTGTCATTCATGGGAGGCATGGTAAGTGCAGGGAAAAGCAGTTTACTTGAAAGAACAGAGGAATATTCCTAAATACACAGGTTTAGGGACCTAACCCACCATTAATTTGCCTCATTGTGGTTTTTTTGCATTTCTTGTCATAAAATATTCTTGAGACTTAGGAAAAGGAGAGTTATAGCTAGTTGTGAATTCTGGTGGATGGATTCTGATCCCTTCCTGAATGACATAGTGATTACAGGAGGAAAGGTGTATCCAGACTTAGAACTGCAGTGAGGTTCACCTCGCTAAGATTAAATGTTCGCATAACACTTCATACAGTGGCTTTCATGAAGCCATACCCTTTCAGGAAGTTGATAGACCATGAAGATCTTTAGGCCTTTGTCAGTTTCTAATGTCCCTTATTTCTTTCTTTCAACTTGCATTAAAGTGAATCTGGACACAGTGGAGTTTATGATGTTAAACCAGTTACCTACAGCTGATGAGCACTAGGAAGAGCAAAACCAGCTGTGTTCTGTTTTAGCAGTTATGAAAAGTAAGGAGCCTGCAGTACTGTAACAGCATCAAAACAATCACTTGTAATTTAAGTGCTCCTTTAAAAGAAGTTATCTTCTGAAGAGTTCTCACACCTGAGTGTATTATATTGCATTTGTTGCCTGCCTCTCAGGAAAGCATTGCATTTTTGATTAAATCAAGATGGTAGTTAACAAGGCTAAGGGCGGAAAAATGAGGTAACATTAGAGGAAAGGTAATTTAGCAGTGCCACATGCTTCCTCCAAAAATATGCCAGACTCTAACTTTCAATATCCTATTTCACTTTCTGTACTGTTCCCTTTTAAATGGGAACGAATAGTTTGCTCAGCTACCAGCTTCATTATTATTAACTTCAGCTGTTGGTTTTAGTACCTTTGTGTGTACCTTATTGGGTGCAACATGCCACTAGGTGACACATAGGATAATTGACTGAAGAAACCTAATTCTTATATCCAGCTGCTTCTGAAACAGACTGGTAATTCAGTGGGTAGTCACTGGGCTGTCTATACAAAACTCTATCAGAATTGATCTATAAAAGAAGGAAGTAGAAACAGACAAGCAACATTCATGAATAAGGAATAATAACCAGTTTAGCAGTGTCCAAAAAATGAAAGTGATTACATGTCTTTTTGTGGATTTTGGGTGAGGTGCCCAAAAGAAATGTGGGGAAGAGAAGTCAAAAACTTTCCTGTTAGAGTTGTCTTTAAAAAGAGTTTTCTCCCTAAGTTAGTACAGTTTTCACTCAAGACGCCATTCAGAATGCTCAGAAACAGCAAGACTGACTTTACAGTTTGGATGGTGGTGTCTTCAGTTTTTGTTGATATCTTTGCAAATAAATATTTCACCTGTAAATAATTATATAATATAAATATGAACATAGACTTATGACTGACTTAAACTAAAATAGAAGAGCTTGGGTATTCTGCCTGAAGGTGAAACTTCATAAATCATCTTGTGACTGAAAATCCTTTTGCAGGCTGCAAATATCTTGAAAACACTTCAGACAAAATTTGAGGATCTTGTATTGATGTATGAGAATCCTTCTATTCAGCAGAAAGCACTAGCTGCAATTCCCCTCCAGGAATTGAAAAGCAAGGCTCAGAAAAAGCTAGAACAAGCTACAAGACTGGACAAAGGTAATGCTGCCGAGTTAAAATGTATATGAAAGTAGAAATGTTTTCAAACATATTATACATTGTCAGTGTGTTTGGTCGTATTTGGTCTGCAGGTTCTAAATGCTGTTTCCAAATTGGAATTGCCTTCTTCCTAATTTACTACTCTCTTCTCTTTTTATTTCACTTTTGTCATCCATCTTTTACTGCTCTTATGTAGAAATTTTGGACTCTCAGTTTCTGAATTAGTAGAAAAAAGTTCTGGGGAAACAAATATTGCATTCCTTGGAGTGAAAAAGCTACAACAAGAGGAGGGGAGCTTCTTGTTCAAGTAGTCATTGTTATGAAATTCTCAGAATGCAGATTTCCTGTAGTATTACAGTTCTGCATTCAGAATATTTTTTTTTTAAATACTGCTTCTCTTTTTTAAAGTGATATTGGTGAGATTTTGAATGAGGTCTTTCCAAGATGCAACCTGATACAAACAAATGATCACTTTCCTTGCTAATGCCTGAATGAGTAGGGTTATTCCCTATTTCTTATGGGGCTAAATATGAAGTGTAGGCATAATTACTTGAGGCATCAGTGTCTAAAATTTATATTTGCTTCATAAATGTGAATTTGTTTTGAATGTATGATGTTTTTGTCAGTTAAAATGACATATTTGTATTTTCAGGTGATACTTTTAGATTTGTTTCAGTGGTGTAGTGAAATGTTACTTCTACAGGATAAATATTTTAAAAAATACAATTCCAAGACTATATTTAAACAAAAAAAAATCCTTTTCACCGTGAATCTTGGATAGAAGACTATTTCAAGCAGTTCTGCTAACTATAGAAATGTTGGTTTGCAAACCAAAAATAATCTCTTCACATGTATTTTTTTATATAAATTACTTTGTGGTGTCTCATATGACCACCCGGTAATATGTAATTGTGCCTTTGGCATTAAGGAAATTTTTGACAGTGGATTTTCTTAGTAGTTTTTCTTCTTTTATAAAACTGTATTGGGAAGTAAGAAACCACATGAGCAAGTACAAAGCATTCTCATTCAGCACCATGGGACAATACAATGGGGAAAAGAGACTTAGCAGTAATAAATTGCAACTATTAAATTTCTTTATGAAGGAAAAAAAAAACAAGCCTGCCTCCTAGACTCTGTTCTAATACTGCTGTGCACATTGTTTAAAAAGGGGAAGGAAGAGGGAGGATAGTGTTCTGGGTGCTTCTTCCCAAACCATCAGGCTGACTTAGTCAAAATGGCTTCCATACCTTAATTTAGATACAAATAAAGGGGAAGGGATGGAATTCCACTGTTTTGGCTTGTGACAGCTTGGAAGCATTTTTCAAGAGCTTTATAGAAACATTTGTTTTGGAACAAACTGTATATGAGATGTTTGGGTAATTGGCTTCTTTCAACTTCTTTGGTTTCTATTCTGCTGCATTAAGGGGATTAAATGCCACCTGTGGGATTAAATACGTAGTGTTTGGGGACACTTGTTCTTAGGATAGGCCTTGCAATGCGTAACAAGCATTTTTGGTTCATAAAGACTATACTAGGAGTATAGGAGTCGTTTGATGGGAAGTATAGCTTTGATTTTATTGTTTCCCTTTGTTACATTTCATTAGAAAGATGGACTGAACAGTTAAAAATAGCTGTGTATCACAGCCAGCTGTTTTCTGTTCAAATAAATCACATTTGTCATTTTTCCATGTGATGTTTTAATGAAGGATTTATTTTGCAAATCAAGGGAGAAATGTTTGTAGCATAGCAGTCATATTTTCACAGATGGGTTCTAGTTTGAATGTTGTTATCCATGAAAAGAGAGTATGGCCTGTGCTTGAAATCTTCTCGTTCAACTTTTAGCAAAAAGTTTGAATATACAAGCATATCCATTTTGTAGGCAGCTCAAGCTTTTCTCTGAGTGTTCCAGCACAAAGGTTTTTCATATACGAGTAAAAATGGATTTTTTTGTTATAATTAGAAGTCAGGTGTTCTTGCTTTGATTAACAGATGATCTTTAGGCACTTCATGATCTTGGCAATGTGTGTTTAAGAGTGTTAGTGCTCCTACAGAGTCTTTTGTACCAAAGATGGCTACAGCTTCAGAGCAAGATGTGAAATGAGCTTAAACACTCATCTTAGGGTTTTTTTCACCATACTGAAAAAAGAGCTAAAAAAGAGCATAAATTTTTAGAGCAACTGGCTTCTATTTCCTTTAAGCAGCATTTTTACAAATTTATTTTGTATGCTAATATTCATTAATTGAACCTGTCTGCTCTGTGACTAGAATAAAGCTATAGTGCATAAAAATAACCAGGCATTAATACCTATGCTTGCAGTGTGGCCTGGATGAGAAAGTTATTAGGAAGAATTATTTAAATATTTATGTATCTGAGCAGGAAGTGTATCTCTGGGCATTGTAACAGGATGTGCATTTAAAAGGTTCTAAGGAGTTTAGAGGAGTGGTTCTCTCTTGAAAAACTGGATTTTATTGGGTTTTTTTTTAAGTAAAATGGGGCTGTTTCCAGGTGTCAGAACAGTGAGACGATGTGAGTAGATTCTAACTGTTGTAAGCAGGAAAATGGGCCAGAAGAGTCTGGTGTGGTGAAATCAGCTAGAGTAGAAAACAAAAGATATCCTGTGTCTACCTTGGGTTATCTGACAGAGGTGTTTATTTGCTGAAATTAGAACAAACTCAACATGTTTGCATGGTATACATATATTTTCTACAATAATTAAGTTGTGTTTGTAGAAAGTCTGTTTTTAGAAAGCCTGTACACCTGGCTCTTTAGACTGCTGCCAGTGTCTTCTTTGAAATCAAAGCAATTGTTTTTCCTACTTTAATAGCTAAGAATAGGGAAATATTTTGGAGCAGAAAAATTTTAACTCTCTGCTCCAAAGTCCTGGAAGAGTATGAACGGCATCAGGAATTTCACCAGGCTGAAATGTAAATCTGACTCATTTTTTCTGAGCAATTTCTTATTCTCATTCTAGATGGAATATTTAGGACTGCAGTTTTTTGTTCTTAAGTTTGAACTTACTCAGTCTTGACAATTTAGATTTTCTTTTTTGTATGTGTTAAAGTAGTATATGAAGCTTTTAAATTTGGGTTTTATATTTAAAAGTACATAAAAACATATAAAGACCCAGAGAGGCTGATTTGCATAGGCACTGTCAAGTTCAATTAAATTACCTTCCATTTGAATTAACTGTGTGTCGTATATATTTTACAGGTGCACATGTGAATGAAGAGGACTTCTTATTGTTGGAGCTTTTGGACTGGTTTAAGACTTCCTTTTTTTCTTGGGTAAATAGTCTTTCTTGCAGTAGGTGTGGTGGGCAGACAGAGCCTAAAAGTGACAACCTGTTGCCTACTGATGATGATCTAAGGTGGGATGCCAGTCGAGTGGAAAATCATTACTGCAACCAGTGTCAGCTCTGTAATAGATTCCCAAGGTGAGCATACAGAAACTTGCTGTCTTTTTTCTTTCAAGAAACAGCTTTGCATTTGTGCATTTTGTGAACAGGTGAGAAATTGTTCGTTCAGGGAGTAGAGAAGCTGTTTTAAGTAACGTGATAGAATTTTTGATGAACCAGCAATGTGCTTTCTCCTATGTGGATTTGTTCTGAATGCTTGTCTGGCTTGGTTGGGGGGTATTTAATGTTAATTTGGTGAACTACAGCTTCTAAATAAAATATGTTAATATTGGCAACCATGTATAGGTACTAGTTTTGTTTTTGCAGGGAAAACTTCACTTCTGTAGGAAATCAGTGTAGTGTACATATTTTGCTGAATCTATAGCAGAAGAGCAAATACGCAATCTATTTATACTTTTGTGATGTTTAGACATTTTGCTGACTACTTAAAGGACCAGCATACAAAAGTCATATTTTAAGATGTCTAAATCACTTTTGAAAACTTAACCAGATTCATTTCAGTGCTGCTATAAACATGCTGGAGTCCTGTGAGTTGAGATAACGTTCTGCTCAGATGTATTTTGTGCAGTGCAGCAATTATTTCCATTATCTTCTGATCGGTACTGAAGTCTGATCAGATCAGCAGAGCACGACATGAAGATTTCTGAAAGGTGAAATGTATTTTCAGCTGTTCTTGTTTTGTGGTGTTTCTCTGCTGTAGGTATAACAATCCTGAAAAACTTCTGGAAACCAGACGTGGTCGCTGTGGCGAGTGGGCCAACTGTTTTACACTGTGCTGCAGAGCTGTTGGGTTTGAAGCAAGATACGTCTGGGACTATACAGGTATCAGTATTCTGGAGTATTTTAACTTTAATGCAAACCTGTGCAGAAGGACGTTATGTATTTTATGTCTCTCAGCCATCAGGCAGTACATGCAGTTATGCAGTCAGCTAACAGAGACAATATACATTCAATTTCCTGTCTTGCCTGATGAGATGGAATACAGTTCTGCAAGTAAGGTCAGATGACTGACTTCAGAATGATACAATCTTTAGCTGAATATAAGGGACTGTGATCCTATGAAAGAGGAAGCTTTGGTAATGTTTCTAAATGTAGGTGAACAGAAAACATGTTCTTTCACCTGTTCCTTCCTTTAAGAAATTGGAAAAAATTACAATATTCTGCAAGATTAGAGTAGAGGCTCTATCTTTATAAGTCATTGTTTATTCTTGGCCTTTGTCACATAGATCATGTGTGGACTGAAGTATATTCTTCATCTCAGAAAAGATGGCTTCACTGTGATCCTTGTGAAAATGTCTGTGATAAGCCTCTTCTCTATGAAACTGGCTGGGGAAAGCAGCTCTCCTACATAATTGCATTCTCCAAAGATGAGGTAGGAGTAATGATGCTAATAATAAACAAACTTGCCCTGAAGCAAGTGTGCAATGTATTCCACCTTGGTGTGATTTTTAGAATTGCTATACAAAAGTATACTTTCATTAACTAGCCTCTTTAAATGAAGCAAGATATGTGGAAATTTTTGGTTGCTTTATTTTCTTCCACTTGTGCTTGAGGTTGTTGATGTCACCTGGAGATACAGCTGTAAACATGAAGAAGTACTCTCTAGAAGGACAGCACTGAGCGAGGCTACGCTGCGAGAGACAATTAATGCGCTAAATAGAACGGTATGTAACTGTTCTTCAGTGGGTTTCTGAGAGTGAAACACAAGTATCTGCAGAATGTGAAGTCTTGAAACAAAGGAATGCATTTGATAACCTCATAGGAATGCACTACAGATATAAAAAATGCTGTTAATTACCCATTTTACCCTGAATACATGGAATCAGTCACAGTGCTGAACTTATGGAAATAAGAGAAATAATGGTATGTTACATGATTATCATATTGTCTCTTGCATACACAGATGTGTGTGTATATATTATTTTTCTTAGGGACTTTGGAGCAGACTTGAAGTTGCTGGGGGGAAACTGCAACTCCTTAGTAACTGTGGACTCCTTCAGGGTGACTGAACATTTTCCACATCAGTGCTGCTATAACTTGAAAACAGTAGCATTTACAGTTGTAAGAAATGCAGGTTTAATTTGCTTTCAGTGACTTTTTACCAGCTATAGGAAGTGAGAGGAATGATTCATGGGCTGTTTACGAGGCTTTCAAAAGGTGTTGATACTATCCGCAGAGCTTTGACTCAGAGCTATGTGTATTTACAGTGTTCATGCTTAACATCTCTAAAATACTTGGAGCCATTTGCACCTGCAAGTCATGGTTGCAGAACCTCTGTGCTAAGCTTTTTCTACTCCCTACTTGGGACACCATGAACTTCATTCAATATACAATAATACCATAAAACCTTGAACCACCTTGAAGTTTCCATTTCTCCTCCCTTCCTTACAGGGGTAATTCCCATATATGGAAACTTTAGTTCCAGTGGTAGTATACAGCTGATAACTTAATAAATAGATTATGCCATTTTTGAGGCCTGCTGGATGAGAGTTGTAGCCATACATTAAGACTGTGAAGAATTGAGCTGGATTAATATTTTGAAACCTGGGCTTGAAATCATTTTGACAGTAATGAGACATTAGAGTCACATAGCAGAGGTGAGCACTAAGAGTAACCAGAGCAGCAAAGTAAAAGGAGGTAAAGGAATTTAGTGGTGTCCCCTCAAAGCCCTGAACCCTTGCTGGTTACAAAACTGATCTGAGGGGTCCTTTCTTCTGATCTACTGGCAATAGAAACCAATCACCACATTTTTCTCCTCCACAGTTTTGTGTACAGAAAGAACTTTGGAAATGGGGCACTAGTAAGTTGGAAAATTACCCTGGCAGTATTGATGGAATCAGGAAACTATGACATCCTTGTCACCTCAGTGATGTCACTGTAGGATCATGCTCTGTTCACTTACAGAAGTTTAGGAAACTTCTGTAAAAGATGTCATTGCCATCTCTAACAGATAGTCCTTCATGTTGGTCTGTTTCTTACCCCTTTCTGCCTTCTTCAGAGAACCGTGAAGGTCTCAAGCTGACATGAGCAGTTTGCAAACAAAGAACAGACATTCTGGTCATACTATATATGAAAACTCAAAAATAGTAGAGAGAAGAAAGTTTATGTGTTTCCAGTACTGTCTTTATGTTTTTCCTATCTTCCTTTCCCTGCATGTGAAAAATTTCAGCCCTTTCATTTCTATGCTGTTGCTTTCCCTGATGCTTTCTAGTATTATTTAAGCTGTCTTGTGATTTTATAAGAACACCTTTGTCAGTCTTTTTAATTGTATCCTATTCTGAGGAGCAACTTACTCTCTCTGCAAAGTGAATGATACTCACACTCCTCCTCCTACATAAACTTTTTTTTGTCCAGCAGCTGTTCAGAATGTTTGATTCATTTAATTTATTAAGTTAATAAATTTAATTAATATAATTCCTGTAAGTATCTGCTCTTGCTCATTTTTTCATTTGTCACTTACAACAGGAATTAGATTTCAGGATCTTAGAGGCAGTTTGCCATCCAATTGCTAAAAGGACTAGTTTTGTTATCCTACATTTGTCCTAGTTAAAAGGCCTTTCCTGAAGTTCTTACTTAGGTGACAATGCAGTCACCTGGGGAAAAGGGGAACTTTAAAAAGTTGGTGTCCAAGGTTCTCCATGTTGTATTCTGCAGTCACAGAGGGCAAAAGTAACTCATCCCTGGAACTTTCAACCTGTGTTAGAGCAAATTTTCATTACTTTATTTAGTCACAAGCCTCCAGCTAGTATGGTTTCCTTCATTGCAGCTTATTCAGACAATAGCGGTTGTAGAGACCTCCTCTAACCTGCCCTTTTCCTATCATCTCCTAGACACTGGCTCCACAGCAGGAGGAATTACAGTCTTTGTACTGTTTGATGCAGAACTCCAACACTGTGTCTTTTAAGCTCAATTTTTCTGAGCTACAACTAAAGAGAAGCATGGTATGCAGTATACATTATCACCTGTACTGCAGTGTTAATGAAAATGGAGTCTGAGGGATCACTGTTTGTCTTTCCTCCACAAAGAGCAAAGGCTGTGGTCGTTATTTCTCTGGATGTCTGTTCCATTGCCAAGCAGAGGCCACACAACAGTTCAAAAGATGTTGAGTGGCTTGCTGTTAAATGCATAGCAGACAAGAATAATTTAATCTCTTCAGTACTTACCACCCTTCTCAAAAATACTTTTGTGTGTGTTATCTGGGCCGGGCATTCCTGAGTGGGTGTATAGCCTCTGGATTACCCACCATCTGATAATATTCTGTAGTGTTACAGCACAGTCTGACTACAAATTTTCTTCACCTACTGCCCTATTCCAGTCCATTGTATGTTATCATGATAAAAAGTGGGAGAGGACTTTGAACTTCCACTGCTTTCTTTAGAATTTGGATGGTGGAACAGAGAAGCAAATTATTTTTGTATTTGCTCCAGGCTCCAATTTTTTGGTAGTGATTGTGAATGGTTATAGTTATAGCCAGGTCAACTCTGAAAAGGAAAACTAGTAATATAGGTTGAATTGCAAGCATTTAATGCTCATTGATGTGAGTGACAAGGAACACTGGTTCATAAGATTTAAAATTCAATTCCTGCCCTCAGATTGTGTTGCTCAGCCAGCAGTGGGTCTACTTAAACTATGGGTTATCAGTCCCCTGAAAACACAGAGTCCGTCAGGAAGCATCAACAGCACAAGTTGCACATGACACAGAACTGATTTAAAAGGTGCAGTTCACCATCCCTCTTCCTTCTTAGTACATTTGTCTGCCAAAGAGAGCTGTGGCCTGAGCAGGTATGTAAAGGGTAATACCTTCAAACAAACAAACAAACCAACAGCACCACGAAAAAAACCCCAAAACAACAACAACAAAAAACAAACAACCCAAAAAAAAAAAAACCGAAAGCAGGAAGTTTGAGTCATGACAGCTGGAGTTTTTGCAGTCCCTTTCTGGTGACAATGTCATTGGTAGGAAATGTAGTTAAAGGTTTTCCCAGCACAGGCTGTGTTGATGTCTGCAGAGTCTGAGTGTTTGGCATGTCAGGCCTGCTGCATTTCTTTACAAGAATCTGCTGGGTGGCAGGAGATGACAAGAATTAGCATACTTGTGCTCTTTGTACTTGAGGAGCTTATTGATTTCTTGTATTGTGCATAAATAAGTCTGTTTTCTGAAGCCTTTTCATGTTGAAACTCTTCTCTGTGATAGTTTTTTTCAGCTGTTGTTACAAAAACTACATAGCAAAGGCATGGCATCAATGATTTCAGTGGTGATGACACTGGGTTTCCCCTACATCAAAGTGCTTACAGGAAATTGTGAATTGGTGTTGTTAATTCAGGATAAACCATATCAAACTTCCTCTGAGCTGGAGCAAGATCAGTAGTGCTGCATAGGGATATCCTAAGTGTCAGGGCAATAGACTCAGGAAGGCCTGATGTTTCATGGGAAACTGCTGCAACCACTGGTTGTCATCCATCAACACAAGTGGAGGTGTGTTTCCCCCCTTGCTGTGTTAGAACTGGTATTTGGCATCTGGAATTTGTTCAACTGGAGCTGTTTCTCATCAATTCTCTGTATCTACTTTCCTTTATACAGTTCCACATTGTTGCCTGGAGCAGAAAAAAGTCTTCAAATGTTTCTTTTGTGATCTCTGTTAGCAAAATTTTCTGGGGTCAGAACTGCTTTTGAGATAATTGAAATGCTTATCAGCCTTAAGTTTTAGGTCCCAGTGGGCTGCGTGTACATGCCTTGGATGATCACCAATGCAGAAAAAAAAGATGATGTGTGTAATAATTTCCATCTTCAATGTTGAACTTAATTTTCTCAGCCCTGTGTGGGTTTATCCACGGTTAAAAAATCGAAGGGCTTCACATTCCAGATTTGTATATTTGACATGAAAATCATGTAGACAAAATGCTAACATCTCAATAAAATTTTTAAAAGTTGTTTACCAAAAAATTGCTCATAGTTTTATCCACATAGGCGAATAAACCATGTAATTGTTTTTATTTTTCACTAAAATTTTTGAAACTAAGTTCTTCTTAGTTTTCTGACATCTGATAAATAGAAATGTCATGGTTTGTTTATGACAGAGTCAGTGAAATAACTCTTTGAAAGACTTGTTTGGGCTTAATCACAAAACCAAAACTGTTGGCAACCAAGTCACTTGACCTTCGAGAAGAGAAATTTGACCACAAATGAGTCTTGCCCTCTCTTTCCTCCAAATAATATTGAGAACAGCTATGGTATAGCATACATATGAATAGCTATAAGAAACTGTTATGAAAGTGTTTTATCTTCCAAGTAACTGTATTAAAAACAAAGCACAAACATTATTTTAAAAGAATTCCACATAGTGCCTGGAAGTTTGTAGAGAAAGCGCTGCTGTCACATAAGTGTGCACTTATGACTGGTTTATATTTGTGTCTGTGGTCTAAGTTTAATGTCTCTAACAATTTGGTCTGGACTTTAAACGTTAATCTGTTTTTTCAATTCTGTTTTTCCCTGTTGGTGTTGCTCTGGAGCAGATTTACAAATACCATTCTTTCTGAATGTTTTCTTTTTTTCCTAAACGTCTTTTTTCAGAGACAAAAGTCTTTGTCAGAAAATAGAAAAAGAGAGCTCCTGGAAAGGACTATTGTGGAGCTTGTTGAGTTTATTTCTCCAAAAACACCTAAACCTGGAGAATATGGTGGAAGGACATCAGGCTCAATGGCTTGGAGAGTAGCCAGAGGTGAAATTGGTCCAGAGGTATTTAATTTTTTGCACTGATGACCATCTTAGAGGTAGCTAACTAAGGCTTTATGATTATGGTCTGTAAAAAAAAAATGGCACGTCATGGTAGGTAGCCAGATTCAGCTCAAATGAGTGAATCTTGTGAAAACATAAGTGAAAGTTAGATGTGAATTCAGTAGAGGTCTGCAAGTAATTTTTGAGAATTAATGGTTGTCCATTGATTCCAATAATGCTTGGGACTCCTTGATATAAAGTGTGTTTTGTCCTTAAAAGTTAAAAATACTTTTTTCATTTAAATTGCTTAGTTTGACAGAACTAGGAAGTTTAAGTTAGTTGAAAAAAAAAGGGAAGACTGTAAAAAATTCTTGTATTTGTATTATTAGTTACTTCCAGGTTTTAACAAACAGTAGGTTTTGACTAACTGTTTTTGTTAATCAATCAATGTGGGAACAATTAGAATTGTGTAAATTAAGCAATCTCTTAAATAATCTTCATTGATTTTCACATCAATGTTTTTTTTACTGTTTCCAAAAGCAAGGCTTAGTTCTTTATTTATTTTATGCTAAAATACACTTTCCCAGAACCATAATAATATTTAGCTTGAGTCAAGATGCAAAGGTGTGACCTCAATTTTGTAGCAATCCTATCATGTGAAATGTCTAACTGTCCTAAATAGAAATTAATGAGTTTCTTAGGATTGTCTGAGTCTGAGAAAGTAATAGTTTATTGCAGTGCTCTGTTGTTTGGAAGACTTAATTTCTGAAACTCATAAGAACAATGACTTTTTCTAAAAAAATAGTACTGTAAAGTTACAAAGTTTGTAGTTTTAAGTTTTTTGAAGTTGATTTGTAAACTGGTGTACACAAGCACCTGTATATGGGAGTCACAGGTTTGCTATTCAAAATAACCATTTACTTATCATTGTACAAGCAATGTACTCAACATATAAATTTTCTGTTCTGAAACTCTGATTTCTTACTTAAATTATACTATTTCATGTTAGTTTGTTAAAAAATTGCTTCTAAAAGTAATTATATGAAAATTTAAAAAATAAAATTACTCCTCCCCTCTGTAAAAGTTGCAGGTGTACTGTAGGAGACTGGTTTAGAACTTTTCTTCTGCAGAAATGGTTTTGTACACAACCTCCCTTAAGAAGGACATTTTTTGTTTTGACTTGGCAACAAAACTGAATTGCAAAACTATGACATACTGTTTAAAAGTAACATGGTGTTGGGGGAATTTAGGCATTGGGGAATGAAGGTGCTTGTATTTTTTGGCTTTTTCAGAAAAGAAAAGAAGTAGTTTTTATTCCCTCTGGAAAGGAGAAGACATCTAAACTGTTCCATCTCATCTACAATATAATAGATGATAGCTACACACGGATTTCCAATAACAATGAAAAAATAAGTGGCTGGGAAGCAGGTGTTTGGAAGGCAGAATCTATTTGGAGAAAGGTTGAAACAGATTGGAAAATGGTAAGAATAGCAATTATTAAAAGCCTATAATGTACAGGAAAATTATGATAACTCCAGCAAAACAGAAAACCATTGCCAATGTTTGGATTCAAAACCTCTCTTGGTGCCCATAGAATTTAGTTGGTGTTAGTAAATGCTGTTGTTAAGATTCAGCAAGATGGCCAGATGGTACAAGAAATTAGAAATAAATTTAACTTGTCTTTCAGAAACAATGTTTGAATTCTCAGCAGATAGGTAAAATCCTTGCCAGAGCGCCAAATTTTAAAAAATTGCTTCCTTCTTAGGCTTTTGGGAAAATGCTGTTTTATTGAAAAGCATTTTATTGAAATAAAAAAGGTATTTTTTGTTTTTAAGAATAGTTTTATTGCATATCTCTTTGATATACAGCCAAAGGAAGAAATTGTCATTCTAAATAATACAATTCCATCTGCAAGAAGACAAAAACCTGTCAGTTATCCAGAGTATTGTATACCCTTGCCCAGAATCCTTCCCAAACATCAGGACTGGGCAGCACAAGAGTCATAGGCTCTAAATCTTTGAAGAGAACTGCTACCTGTGAAGTGAGAAGGGGTCATGTACTAGCAGACAGCTTTTCCCTCAGCAGCAACCAGCTGTGGAACTGAACGTTCTTGTCAGGGACTAGAGCATGTTACTGCTTTTTTCCTCTGCCATTTTACTAGTCTGAAGAGTCCCTGACCAAATATTCTTCTAGCTTCCCACTGATGCAAATGGAACTAAGTATGTATCTGCCTTTGAGATTTTCTGTCCTGCATCTGACTTGTAAAATGCAGTGGCAGAATAACTTGAACAGTCTATGCTGCGCTAAAGAGAAAGAATAAGGAAAGAAACAGGAGAATAGTATGAAAGATGTCACAACAGAGTAGACTTAATAGTAAAAGAGAAGTAACAAAAACTCGGAGTAAGGGACAGATGTTCTCTGCTTCCCCAGGATCTGCTAAAAATCTGATAGCACATTATGTTTTCAATTCTGCAATGATCAATTTTCCTCACTTTTGCAAGAAACATGCTGTCCATGCACTGAAACTAAACTACAATTTTTCTCAGCTCTACTAGTCAGATAAGACAAGGTGGGATTGATCTATAAGACCAGGCAAAATACCCTTGTATTCAATAACACCTCAAAAGGGTGAGATGATGGCATTGAGAAATCAGAAGATATGGCTCCAGGTGTCAGACTTTGGGTAAGGCATGTTAGTTCTGCAGGAATTGCATCCTGCAGAAAGTGTGCAAGAATCTAAAAATTTAAAATTACTTTTCATTGGTGTTGTTTGTATCATGGGAGATACCAACAGAGGGAAACATTGTTTGAGGTTTGCCAAACTACAAGATGCAGCCTTGTAGTTTGATTCAGCAGCTGTCCAAGAACTTAAAAGCCAAAGGAACCTTTACAGAAATACTTGGTTACCATTTATTATGTGATGAATTGAAAGGCATTTAAATCTAAAAGCCACAGAAAATGTATCAGTAAGTATTAGACCGGAGTAACAGTAAAGAACCACTTGGTTTTATGGTACACAATGCAAACAGGTACAAACCACAAATTCAGTCAGGTTACCCAGAGATAATCTGGTATCCAGGACTCAAACAGGCAGACCACAGTAGGTGATAATAATAGTGTAAGAACCTGTAGATCTGAAATCCATGGATTTGTAAAAGACTTGTTTTCTAGAAGAGTTGCTGCAGTGGAAGAGAATTTGAATGAGTTGGTTGATAGGTTGGGCTTTTTCCTCTGAATTCAGACATTTTTCAAATAATACTAGAAACAAAACATCCAAGTTTGAAAGTTAGAGCAAAGTCAAAAATACACAAAAGAAAACTGTAAATTTTTTTTTCTGATTTAATGCTTGGATATTATAATGAAAGATAAAACAGACTAATGTTTGAGACTTTTCTAGCATTTTCTAGCATAGTTTTTTCAAAACTGTGTTTGGTGCATTTCAACCAGGCAGTATTTAATGGCGTGTTTTGGCTTGCTCAAGTGCAGCACTTCAGTAGGATCTGATCAAGGGAAAGCTCTTGCTAGAACCAGCTGAGATACTTGAAAAATGTGGAGGTCAACACCTTAATGAACATTAAAACTATCTTCACATGAAGACAGCTTAAATCATTACATATTCATAGGTGATCTTCAGAGTAAGACCTCACACCTTTGGGGGTTTTGACCTTTCTTCAGCATGAAAGTAGTAACACTAAAATTCTGCTTAATAGTCTGTCAATTACATTTCTATATTAGGGTGGGATTTTTAATAAAACAACCTACTGTGTTTTATTATCATTTTATTCTGGATTGTTCTTTCAAGATTAAAAAATAAAGAGCTAAGTCCACTCAGTATGATATTAATCAGAAGCTTGGACATGACAGAATTTTTATTAATTTAGGATTCCAAAAGGATCATGGTAGTTTATAGGACTCTTTATTCTGTAGTGTCTTGTATTTAGGTTTGCTGATAGTAGATGTTGGATTTGAAAGAGCTGTCAGGCACTTGTGACCAAATTCTTGACAGGGTTCATAGTAACTTTAATGAGTGTTAATATGTGAGCGTGACTCTTCAGCCAGGTGAAGTTCAGAACAACATTGGGACTAAATTAAATTATGTAAATTTTTAACAGTTCAAATAATGTTAATATGGGATTTATGATTAGCTGGCTTGTATGATTTGCTTTAACTTAGACCCATCAAGTCCTAGGAGAAACAGTGTGCAGCCAAAGCTGAAGAATCTAGTGATTGTGCAGTTCTTTTCATCAGCAATACTGAACAACTGAAGTGTTCTATGCATTTAAAAAGACACCAAATTCTCCTTCTTTAAAAAATAAGCTCAGGTGGTTTTGCGGCTTGAACTTTACTATGGATGTTGAAATACTTTAGTGTTCCCTAGCAAGGGGCTGTGAACATGTACAATTACTGAACTGTGGAATATACTTGGGGATGTAGAAAAGGGTCTTTTTTGTAAAATTTTACAGTTTTAAAGGTTCAGGGACTTGACAAAGAATGGAAGTGTGTTATCTTAAGATTTTTATGTCATTGTTACAATGGTTAATTTGATGTGTGTTGGTCATCTCAGTTTTTGACATGCTGGTTGTGTCTTCTTTCCATGTAGGTTTATTTAGCCCGAAAAGAAGGGTCATCCTCTGCTTCCATCAGCTGGAAGTTTGAGTGCAAGTCAGTTGGTCTAAAAATAGATAACATTTCAGTTAGGACAAGCAGTCAAACATTTCAGACTGGAAGAATACAGTGGAGACTTTGCTCTCCTACAGCAGAAGTTGCTCTGATAGGAGGTAAGTGTGGAATTTAAATAATGAATTATATCATGTAGCAGAGGTGTAACTAGAAATAAATAGTTTATACGGAGAGAGTACTGTGCAACCACTAAAAACAAAATATGAATATTCTTTACTTTTCCAACAGCGTTTCCTAGCAAGATCAAGAAAACACTGTGCATTTAATTAAAGCTGGTACAAAACTTAATTTTATTAATATACACAGCCCTACCTGCAAGAGAGCAGGGCAAACAAGAATACAAGATACTTGTGTTTTACTAGGAAGGATAGATCATTCTGTGTCTGGTGGCAAATGAATCTGAGTACTTGCAATTGGGATCCTAAAACATCCATTACAGCTTAGCCTTTTTAACGTGCATTCTATTATTATGTATTGTCTGGAGCTGTGGCTTACTGAACTATTTATCTTTTCCTTCAATAGATAAAAATCTTTGCTCCTATTCAGATTTTTCTGGAGCAACGGAAGTTGTGTTGGAAGCAGTTCTAAATGGAGGGGATGGTGGAGCTGCATGGCAACACACACAGCTGTTTAGAGAGAGCTTAACAGGACGTGGGGAAAATTGCTTGGAGATAATTATAAAACTCAGTGACCTCTGAGAATCTGAGCTGCAGAAATGTACTTTGGATTCCTTGAAGACATTATACTATGGCTACAACATGAAGATTTGGTTGACAATTCCTCTTCATCCTGCTGGCAGCTTATTTCCTGTTTCGCTCCTTCGGTTAAACCAACTTGAAACTGCACGTGTATTGAATAGGTAAACATCACAATGAAAACCTCCCTGCTATAAAAACAAACACCAAAATTAAGGGATTGAACCATAAAGTACCCTTAAACTTTATAATGAAAAGGAAACAATTTTTAGGAAGCAAAACATGATCACAGAAGCACAAAGCAATTGTAATTGATTTTAATTTGGAGTCTTGGGATTGTCTTGCTAATTTTTGGGGGTTTTTATAATCTACTTGGAAAAACAGTTTGAATTCTGTTTTCCAATTACAAGAGATGCTTGTGATAATTTTAAAATATTTTAAACAATATTAGAAGAGTTAGAATTTTTAAAAAAATTTGATTTTGTGTAGTATCCAGAAGTGCTGAAATTAAGTTAATTTCAAGATTGCTTCAAAATTTCCTTGTTAGATGTCTAAGTATTATATCTGTGTTTAATACCTAGAACTGTTTGGAAGCATGATGGTTGCTGGGAAAATAACCTCATTTTGAAAGAAGTATTCATTATATACCTAAAATTGTCATGGCCTGTGATATGAAATTGAGGCTTAAAACTGAGTAAGAGCATCATATTTTTTTCTATGAAAAATAGGTTATTCATTATAAATACTTTTTAATGATATTAATTCAGATTTGTTTAATCTTTTAAAAGGTAGGCAGATATGTTGAAATCCTTTTAAGCTATTGTCTTGACTTGCTTTAAATACCATACCCAAATTTGATGTAAAAGTACATACATTTTTTTTCTGTTCAATTAATGCAGTGTTTAAATTCATTTTCAGTAAATATAATAAAAAATACTATCCAGGAGATGTCAGAGGTTGCAGTGCTATGAATAAAGCATGGAGTGAATGTTCAGATGAGATAGTCTTCTTTATCAGAATGTGAGGAAGGCCATGCGTTGATTGTACAAGAGATTTTCTATTATAGAACTGGAATGCAAAGTTCAAACTGGTTTTATTTTAAAATAAGTGAGAATTAAGGATGATGTTTTCGGGATGAGTGTTTTTAAAGATTTTCTTCCTTTTTCTGACCTTTCCAACCTCTGTATTGATTTGAAGTGTTTGTCAAAAATAATTTATGTTGAAATAAATCTTTGCTGACCTTTCACCAAATCTAAGCAAATATAAAACTATTCAGATTTTATTAGAAAACTGCATATGCACATTGAACATGGGCATCTTAAAAAATAGTAGATTATGGCAACTGAGAAGTGACAGAACAGTGTGTGATGGATTATATACTTCACTTCAGAGTGTAAATGGACAGTTTATAAGGGGAATTAGAAGAGTCTCTCCCCTGTAATACAGAATAACACAGTGGCAGGGTACTGCATTGTCGATACCGCAAGGGTCTTTGTCAATGCTTGACTAATGCAAAGTGAATTTGCCAGTCTCCATTTAAAACTACTTCTGTATTTGGCTTCAGTTAAACGCTTTTTCTGAGATTTTGAGTGGGAACCCAACAGAAAAGTATTTTAGGCTAATATGGATATTACATTGGAAGAAAAAAGGAAAAGGAAGATAACTCAGATGCCACCAATCAACAAAAATGTTTCCACTTAATATTTTGATAGCTGAAAAAAATACTGCTTTATGCCAGAAATTGTTTTTGCAATGTATTATTTAGAGGAGAGGACCTTGAGGAATTGCAGAATTCCTTAAATGCATCTGATAATTTTAATTCAAAAGGCAAAATAAATTTAAAAGTAGTAAGATAAAGTAATTTTCTCATAAATTTGGTCAGAATCTCTGGGGGAAGAGTAATAACTGCAGATAACTTAAAACAATAAAGTAGTTGAAGTCCATTTTTTAAAAGTTTGAATGAATTAAAAAGATGGGAAAATGCCTTGCCAGTCTGATTAATCAAGAAGTACTTGTGTATTTATAAGATCACATGCAATGAATAAAAGTGCTTATTTTAGGAAAGAATTAATAAGTAAAACACTCAGGCTGAATAGCGATAATACAGAAAATTTAGGTGGAACTCCACTTGTCTGTATCTCTGCATACAGAAGCTGTTTTAAAGGCACTAATTTCCTCTGTTGATATCCATTTCAGCCCAACCCTTAATACATTTTAAATTTTTTTTTTAAACCAGAGGTAAGTCCTCATTCACAGTTGTTTAATGTTAACTTACAGTATCCTGAATTCACAGTATTACATGGTAGAAAGATCTGTGCTGCAGTCTGCTCCAAAAGTATGGTTATTGAGTTGTGCTGGCAGTGGTACAATACTGGGTGAGTGGTTGATCAGGGCATGTGTACATAGAAGTCAGTGCTTATTCAACTTTTTATAAGTTTGAGGAGGTGGAGATTAAATGGGGAAATTAAAAATACTGTTGCATAGAAATGTATGGCTTAATACAGGTAAAATCAGCAATGTTTTCTAGAATCTAGCTTAGGTAGATTTTAAAGAACGACTGGCTGTCCGCTGTGCCATCCGTGGGTGTCTTCCAAGGTTGTACTGAGATGTAACAGTGAAATCTTTTCCATTAAAGTTTACATAAATACCAGTACTACCCAGTTGATGCTTGCAAACTAACTTTGGTTGCATAGTTTCCAACAGAACCATGTGGGAGCCTGTGCACAGAATTCCTCCTTTCAAACAAGTATTTGTTGTACTGTTGTCTGTTTAGAGTTGATCATCCAGCTGTTGATTTCTTCATATCCTGTTTTGACACGGAATGCTTAGTAATTTCCGACACCCCAGGAAGTTGCTAGGAAGATGTATCCTTAAAATAGATGAAGGAAACCCCTTCTAGGCAGTGTAGAAAGAAAGAAAAGGTACAAAGCACAGGTATGCAGGAATCAAACGAACTTTGGTGTAAATTATATAACTAACAATGAGAAGTAAATAGTGAAAACTATCTTGTCTGATCCTGTATGAAAATATGTCTCCTTAACTCATCTATTATCCTTGGAAGATTTTTCACGTATAGTGGGTTGGATTTAAGATATAATCCTTATTATGTGCAACATCAGGAAATGTAGAACACTAAAAATAAAGTGTGTTTGTCTCCATAGTGCGGTGGAATGAAAACAGATGGCAGGCAGCACATATGGCTGCCAGAAGCTGGGAACACCCATTTGCAGAGTTCTTGCAGCTCTAAACAAAACAAGCCAAAACAAAGGAACTCCAAGAGGGGCAGAGATTGTTCCAGGCAGATATCAGGATATCTGTGTGCTTCTCCATGCCCACACTCCTCATTTCTTTACCTGTGGTTGCTTAAGCTAGAAATGGAAGTATACTACTAGTTAAGAATTTAATGGACTGTCTTAGTATTTGTCAAAACTTAGCATTTCTTAAGTGTAGGTATTATTTAAAATAAATCTTCAGTTTCTGTCGTAGGTTCAAACCTCTGTGTTTGAACAAAATTTGAAGTTTTGCCAGTGTTGTTCAAGCAATTCAATAACATAAAAAAGTGTCAGTATTGAAGTGGCTTCTGTATCTCAGCTTCATATCGCATGGATGGTTGAGAAGGAAATTCCAGACAGGTGCCTTCCTTAAACACAGTTGCTGGAATAGACTTAGGTCCATTCTATACTTTGAATATTTGGGGGGAATTTATTCAACATTAATAGCAGTAGTTCAGTTTACCTGGTGCTGGCTCTGAAGGTTCTTCATGGGGTACTAGTGTTGCAAGCAATGCTTTATGCCTTGTCCCTTATGGCCTCTCTAAACAGTAGTCAGTGATGTAATATATATTATGTGTACCTATATGATCGCTGATCATATAGTTGTCAACATAAGCAGAAGGGAAGAGTAATGGCAGTAATACCTGGGACAATTTTGGCTTTTTTATGCTAATCTTGGATATTTAATCCAAGCAGAAGGACAGTAGAGTAAAAAAAAAGTCTTCAGACCTCCCAGCCCATATTATGTAACTTGGGAATGACCAATTAACAAGCCAATGTCAAATATAAGTATTTTAAGTGTACAGGTATTATGAAATGTGTAAAGGCTCAAATGTGACTGTGAATAAGACAACAGTGATTTCCTCTGTTGTTAAGATTTTTGTTATTCTTGGGCTTGTGGGCTTTTTTTATGGTAAGCTTTGTAATTAGGCTTTAGCTTTGTATATGATTAGCCTGCTTCAGTTTCTGCAGCTTTATTTTTTTCTCATCTAATTTAAAATGCATTTTAGTTTGCTTTAATTTATGTACACAATTGCAGCTGTATGGTAAATACACTATGACAAAAAATAAGTTGGTTTATTTATTTGATAAAAGGAGATGAAAGGGATAGATTAAAAATATTCAGACTCAGCAGAAGAAAAAGCAATAGTAATTAAAATTGATGATACCCAGAAACCAACAAAATTACCAGGACTTAATAAAATTTTATGGCAAAAGAAAATGTAATGGACTACATAAACTGATGCTGGCAAAAGTAGCTTCCAATGACTGACCCTGTTTTTGAGACATTTTGCTGTGTGTTTTTTTATATTTAGGTCCCTAAAAGTTTCCAGTAGAAGAAAATTGCTGAGACTAGCGAACAGCTTTTTTTGAGAATCCATCTGAGATTCAAGGAATATCTGGGTTTATTTTATATTTTTACTAGTTTAAGCTATAGAAATAATCTTAAAATTAAGAACAGGATCCCACTTGTTACAGATAATTCCTTCCTTTGTTCCAGTGAATAATCTGAATCTTTGATTTTTGAAATAGTGACATGTTGTAACTTTAGGTCCACATTTAGGTGTAAGGATGTGAGATTTCAGTGTAGCATTGAGCACCTGCTTAGACTTGAAGGACTGAGTCTCCAGTTGGAGGTCTTATAAACTGGGGGAAAGATGATTTCACTGTGCATTTTGATTGTGATGTTTCAGTGTACGTTCTGTTAATTTGATCCTTTTATTACATAATGCTGAGTTATTTCATGTCCTTGGAGCTTCAGTAATATAGTATATTATCTCTGAAGTCCTAGGGGAACATATTTTGCCCACTGAAAATCATCAGCTAGCAGCTTATCTCTTGCAATCAAGAGGAAATGCTGGACTTACTTTAGATAAGCAGTTTGGATAACAATATACAGACTCCCCTGTGCAACAGTCATAAGGAAACCAGCTGACATAAGAGAATGAAGACATCTGAGAGCACTGTTTAAGCAAACGCAGACTAAAGTAGGTGGAACAGTTGGTCTCAGTCTCTTAGAGCAAATGGAAAGAGCAGCCAAGTACAGAACAGAAAGAGCCTCGCTTCTCACCTCTGCATTGTTACCACTGTGAAGAGAAGGATGGAAGGTAATGGAATGTATGTGTGTCCATGCTTGCGTTATATCAGAAGTCAAAAGAACATAGTTAGGCTGCAGCAGCTTTCACTTTTAGCCAAAATGCCAGGGAAATGCATGGTATATTAAAAAGTTCACTACTGGCAAAAAGGATGTTAAACTTTATTGGCCAAAAAGGAAGTGCCTGGTTTTGGACTGCATTAAGAATTGTGGCACTCCCCTGGTTTGGTTTAGTATAAAGCATGCCCGGAACTGGTTTTGATTTGTGTTTACTTTTGTTAGGTTGTGTAGGCTGGAGTTTCTGCCTGAGTATGCTGATTTCCATGATGTCGTCAATAATGGTTTAAAAGGAAATAGTCCTGTTTTGCCATCCCCCCTCCCCCCAAAAACTAAAACAAAACATTCAAAGTAAAAAATAAAAACACCCCTACTAAGGATGTAGGAACACAAACAGGAAGTGTTAGAGGCTGCAGTTTAATTTTAACACTTGAGGGTGGAAAAAGGTTAAGATCAACGCTAATTAATGAATGTCAAATTTGCATCATTTGGGGGGTTGTTTAGAAAAGCTAATTGTTTCCTTTTTTTAATAAACCAAATATTTTTGAAAGGAATTTGTGTAATTATGGAGCCTTTCAAAACAGAACCTTAGGAAGTCCTTGCCCAAGTGTCAGTACTGTACACGATCTGCCGTCATAAGTTGTCTCAGTCCCTGACAGCATTATTAGTCATATCAATTCTTCCTCTACACTTCAAAGACTGTCTTTGATAATGGTATTTTTAAAATATAAATACATTTTTTTTTTTTAGTAAGGGTGAAACCCCAGAGTTCATATTCGGTGCAATTGACATTGCAATTTTTCTTGACTATGCACTGTAGCTATGTACTCTGCAACTTTTTCCCATTTCAAGGCTTGCTAGTAAGTCATATTTATACACCCACTTATTGATGAAAAAAAAAATTAATGAGTGATAGAAAGATACGAAGAAATGGGCTTTCAACCAGACACAATGTAAGAACTTACATGCATTTCTTGCCCACAGGAACAAAATCTGTGATAGGAAACAGACTAAGACTTGCCAGAATACATTTACCTTCTCTACTTTTGATTTCATTTATTTCACATACAGGACTGATTACCAATCATGTGAGGAAATTCAACCTTTTGTAAGTATTCAGTGAAAAATACAAAGTCCATCTGTGAACAAGGCATGAAGACAATGTGTATGCTAGTGAAAGAGCGGCTGAAAGATTTTGGATGTGGAAAAAAATAATATTCATTTCTAAAGATCATGAGATTTACTGGCATGTGATAACCAATTGAGTGGAAATCAGCTAGAACCTATTCTGTTCTAAGGATTGAATGTTAAATCCATAACTGGGGAATATTTTATTGAAAGAGTTGTATGGAAGGGACACTCCAGTCATGTAGTGTTACTTGTGAGTGGAGCAGGAGTAACTACAAGCAGAACTGGTCAGTGGATTTTGTGTTTAGCACACATTAGAACAAAAAAACCAGGACTAGCACTACGTACCAGCATTTCCTATATTAGTGGTGAGATGGAAGATTCTACAGTGAAGCATAGGCAGACGTTTTGTCCAGCTTTTGGAAGATTCTTTTGTTTAGTGTGTGATATCAGGTGTCTCCTGGGGTATCTCACTGTTGTGTTCACTCTTAAAAGCCCTTCCAAATTTCCCGTTTTCTAAACTAGTGATTTCATCCTTTGAAAAGTGTCTACAGTGGCAATTAAGGCAACTTCCCAGTGACTCATAGGTAAGATCTGGAGGCTTCCACACCATCCCTAGATCCCTAAATTAGCAGGGCAGATTTCAGCATTAAGCGGGAGCTGGAGGGGAGGCGTGGGAGTGCTGTGTTGTGCATGTACACTCTGTTGGGAGAATGTCTGTTGTACTGGGCAGCTTGGGAATGCTGCATTGCTCTCTTCCCTGGTGTATCACAGGCTGATACCCCAACCCCATACAGCCTCCAGGTATTCCCTAGTTTATGACAGCTGCTGTTCCCTCTCTGGTGGGCAGTGGGAGAAGCCATGAGGATGACAGTAGTATGGTCTGATGAGGGAGTTCCTTGAATGTGGTCCTCTAAATGTACCACAGTCTTCATTGTTGGAAGATTTGTTCAACTCTTTTATCATTTTATTTCCTACCTGCTTTCTGTGTTGTGTCATGTGTTGCCCCACTTCCCATGGCATATTCTTAGGACAACCAAAGCCTCAGCCCCATCATTCCAGTAATGTGTCCCTCGCTGCTATCCTCCTGTTTACCCAGTATCATTCTGGTTCCCAGCAGGTCTACTGGCCACCAAGAGTAGCTGCAGGCCTGGTAACATCGGCCTTGTCTTGTCATTTTGAGACCAGGAGCCTGAGACATGATGGAGATCTTGTAGGGCAAAGCAGGGGAAAGCAGCAGCCATTTTGAGGGAAGGGTTTTAGGACCAACAATACAACATAGTGTTTTGATATGTTTATGCATATAGTTCAAAAAGGCAGTGAGGCTCCTAATCAAACTAAATAAGCAGATTTTACTTCTTGGGAAATTTTTTTCCCCACACCTCATGGAAACATTACAAAAGGACAATTGAAGGTATTGCCATGGAACTTCAAAGAACTGAATGAATGTGTATACATTAAGTTTGTATACTGTGCTACAGGTATCTATTGTAAGGTTATGAATGCTGTTATATATTCAATTTAACTCCAGAGAATAACCCAACGGAACTGCTGAATTGAGAACAGTATTTTATTTCATGTCTTTTTGAAAGATTAACTATTGCTTTTTATAAATATGCAAAGACTGGTAGGAGTGGAATGCAAAGCACAGTATTCACTCCATTAACATGCTAAGTCATTTGGAGGGAATTGAAAAAATAGTTTCACCTATTTTATTTGCATGTCCCTGCTAGTCTGTTACAGAACCTGTTAAGCCACCATGCCTTGGCATAGTTAACTCTGGAGGGAGCATCAGCCTTAGGGATCATGGGATGTCCCACCATGTAAAAAAATAATGGGAGTAGCATAGGTCCAGTGTGGGATGACAGGCACTGTAATCTTCCTGTTTGTGAAAACACAGACAAGTGATCATAAATTAGCAGGGCAGATTTCAGCATTAAGCGGGAGCTGGAGGGAGGCGTGGGAGTGCTGTGTTGTGCATGTACACTCTGTTGGGAGAATGTCTGTTGTACTGGGCAGCTTGGGAGTGCTGCATGCCGTGCCTGGCTAAGGAGATGTTTGGCTTTGTGGCTAAGAGCAGTCATGCTGGTTTGGTGAAGCAACTGAGAGCTGAAGCATGTGCCATGGAATTTGTGTGAGTGCTGCAGCCTGTGCTATGTTCCCGTGGGTTGGTTAATGTGCCTGCCTCTATGGCCTGTGACTGTGCTCTGTCTTTACTGTAATCAAAGAGCTGATGTGGCTCTGGCTTTGATGTGCTTCAACAACAACTTTCTTTCAGGAAAGAAAGCATTGTTTCCTCTGAATTCTCTTCAATTCTGCCCAGCAACTCTAAATTAGTACCTTTAATTATTTGGGAGAATGGACTGTTTGATTAGAAAGCTGAGGAAAGCTTTATGATTTGAGAATTAAATGTTGCAAAGAACCGTATGTATGCAATTGATCTCTTAAACTTTAGCTATTCTATGACTTCAAGTAATTTCATTCTGTTTTCAGCCTGTATGCCAGTGTGCTCCTTTCCGTCATCATTACTCATGTCCCAGAGAACTGAGTCCAACATATTTTGGGAGAAATTATAGAAAATAATGAGCAACTGAAAAAAAACAGGTTAGAAAACCAGTGGAAGTCTCATGCATGAGAACTAACAAGTGACTTTTCAATAAACTAACTGCAAGATGTAAAGTAAAAAAGGAGCTTCCATGCTTCTTATCATGAGTCACAAGAGAAATGAACTCAGCAGAAAAATGTCATGCTTCAGTAGCATGTCCAACATGTCTCAAAGGGTACAGGAACATAAAAGAATCTGTAATAATATATCTGTCTTTTCCCAAAGAACTAACATTAGTACAGGTGCCAAAGTAAATTGAATTCTGACATGGTTGGTGTCAAATAGTTTCAAAACCTGCTAGAAAATACATTGATACATAAACCCCATTTTCTAATTTAAGACATATTAGAGGAAGGAAAATGTTGAATGGGATGGAAACTGATACTATGTTGAAATTTCTGGGTAATGTGTATTGCCTTTTCAAGAAAACCTGATGAATTCATTGTACTTATTACCTGGAAATAGAAGAATGTGAGCAGCAGTAAAAACCAAGGTAAAAGGAACCACACCACTTTCAGATAAATTTCAAGAGCTTCAGAGCTTCCCACTCTTCAAAGGCTTTCTGCAATAAAAGCTTCCAACAGAAGAGCATATGTGGAATAACAAAGCTCAGTAAAAACCAAGCAGATGAAAAGGAAGGTGAGTTGTTATTACAGCTCTATAGCATGATGGTAAAAACTTTGTCATGAGCTTACTATGAGGCACAGTACAGGAAATATATTCTCTCTAGCTGTTATCTAGGAACATGGGGTATCACTAAGTTGTTCCTTGCAAAATTTTTTTAAAAATGATTATGCTATAACAGTTAACAGATTTGTTGCAAAAATAGATTTGCTGCCTTTTTTGACACTTAGGTCTGTCAGTAAGATGAAACATACAGTACCTTTTCTTTCCTTCATAGTTTGCAAGAAATGAAGGAATATTGTAAAAGAACTGCATTGATGAAAAACATTTTTCTTTACTGCTCTTGAAGTTAAATCCACAGTAGATTTCAGAAAGAAATGTATAAAATAATGAGGACTCCAGTGCCCATATTGTTTAGGTTAAAAACCCCTACAGGTATATGTATATCAAAGCTAGTTACTTTTAACACATCCTGCAGATGAAAAACTTTTTTTCTAGAATATTAAATTGTGAATTCACAAATTACTAAAGCACATATATTCAAGGTCATTCAAAAGACTTTTGCTTCTTCACAGGTGACAGCCAGGAATGCTAAATCAAAGAAAGAAATGCTGTGATCAGGATACTGCTTTCTGAGGTGCTTAGAAATGGAAAGATACTTTTGAAAACCATGCTGGACTGAAGGCCTAGACTGAGATTCCCAGACTCTAATGAAGATATGGCGCAGCAAAGTGCTGGCTAAATGATGCCTAAGTAGTCAAACACATTGTCCTGGCCAGTACTGAAAGCTGTTGCTACTGCAGCTTCTGCTACCTCTACCAGCAGTGGCTGCAGTCACAGTGAGCAAGAAGCTTATAAGCACCACTGATCAGGATGATTTTACTTCATCTGAAAACTGAGGTAATGCCTTCTTACATTTCTCTAAGAAAAACAAGAGTGCACTAAGGAGCATGAAGAATCTACAGAGCTGATCAGAGCAATGCAAGGTACGTAGTGGAAAGAGAATATAAGCAGTGATAGTTGGGTAAAAATAGAACAGGAGACCATAACCTAAACATAAAATCATATTTAATGTGTTGCATTTGGTGCTTTATTTACCCATTCTCCTAATAAATACAGCAAGACTAAAATGCGAAGTGGAAACAACACTATTGAAAAAAGTCAGGGAGGACAGCTGCATGGTATCTGGGACAGAAACATTCAAGACCCAGAAACACCAACGTGTTAAAGCATCTAAAGGGATAACAAAGGAGATTTTATGAATTTCTGATCATCTTTGTGTAATATAATAATACTTAAGGAAAATTGAAAAGTGCATGAATTAGCTAGCAGTGACTGTTTTAAAATACTGCTTACCCAATCATCCAAGCTGTTGAATTACACAACTTCTACTGAAATAAATAGGAGCTGCTGCTGCTGGGCCTTGTTATAAATAAGGCCACCTGAGAAATTGTTGAATAGCTGATCTATAACAGGTAATTGTTAGGGAGTTGTAAATTCAGATAATGCATATGGTTAAGTGGGTGGCTGACGCTTGTGTACATTCTACCTGTTTAGCTATACTTTTTGTATTTTTTTAGTTGAAGTATACATCTTATTTTTGTAATTACTATCTCAAAGTCTTCTGAAAAATTAATTCTCAAAAGCCTTAGAATAGTCTGCTGACATAGGTAATCTGAAACAATGCATTTAAGCAAAGAGAATTATTAGTAAACAGGTTACTGGGAAGAATAACTACTTAAGTCAGCTAGAAAAGAATACTCACAAAACAGTATAAACTTCCTTTTCTAAACTGCCTTGTAATTGTCAGAAGAGCATGGTGAGCATACTCACTGTGCTGTAGGCTATAAAATAGTAATTCAAATTTTAGGCCATCTAATACCAAATCAAAACCACCATGGTCTAGTAATTCCAAGCACTAAGTCAGTATAAACTCAAACTGCCAGTACAAATTTACTGTAAGGGTTTCTTTATTAATTTGTTGGATAGGTACGTGCAAACTCTCTGTGGTTCTCCTATTCTGTGCCTGACTGGACCATTCATAGTTACGCCGACTTTTCTTATTGTTAGTTACTATTTTTTTCTTCACCACTTTCTGTGTTCTGGTGTATTGTTAGCTGATGTCCTCATGTGTGCCTACCCTAGTCCTCTTCCAGAGGGATGTTCACAGGTCATTCACCCAACCCTTTTGTTGCTCTTTGCCTCAAATACTCATTTGTTCAAGTATTCCAAAACTCCTGGCCTCCTTCTCTTTTTGCCTTTGACCTCAGCATAAACATTGTGGGTGCACTGGCCACACTTTAATGACGTGCTCTGCCTCAGTGGAGGTTGAGCCATCTGCCTCTCTTGGGTCTTTCCTGAGACTTTTCTCTTCTTGTGTTACCACAAGAACCACACAATTCCCTTCTGAGAAAGGGAATGCAAATGCACACCCTGACCTAGTAGTCACTGATTCCAGTCAAAACTGGTGATATGATGAAGCTGTGCAGAAAAAACTTGCCCTTTCTATTTCCTTCTCATAATAAGTCAAAAGATAATGTGTCAGAGGTGATTGAATTTTAGCTCAGGAGAGCAAAGTACCATCTCTTTAGACATTTCCCAGAATAGTGGGAAATCATTCATCACTTTTCCCCACAGATTCAACATATCCACACATGCCTGGTATAGAAACAACTCCTTTGCCTTCCTGTCATTCCAGGAATGAGTAGACATGACCTTCTGCTATTAGGAAGCAGTCTTAATACTCACTTGAAATCTATCATGGATTTCTGTCTGGAAGACTGGAGAAATACACTGGTAATAGCACCTTCAATGAGCAAGGAGAGTCTTGCTGGGTAAAACTAAATTGCCATTCACATTTTCTTGCCCGGTCTTGGGTGTACTACTAGGAAAAAAAATGCATGTTTTAGTCAAAAAGAAATTCTGCTTTGTAAAGAGAGAGGTCCTTTACAGAGGGGCTGGAATAGAGGGAGAGTAAGAAAGCACAGACCTCAAAATACATCACCTTCTCCATTCTGTGTTTTTTTCCATTGTCTTTGTCCCTTCAGGCATCTGCATCTTTTCCGACTGCCACCAACTCTCGTAACACTCAGATGTTAATAGCATGGATAGTAATTCTATTCATGCTGAGAATTCCTCCCAGTATGGCCAGCTCAGCTTCCCCTGCTTCACCTCTGCAGGCAATTTCTCTTGCTGTGTGTGGCCATTGCACAAGGGACTTTGTCCTATACAAGGAATTTTGATACAAGTATATTTAATTTCTATGACCAGCCTCTGCAGTAGCAACAACTTTGTTTATGCTGCTCAGTGAAAGTGTGTCACAATTTAAGACTGAGCTGACAGTGAGTATCTAAGTTGGGTGGGTTTAGATACTAAAGCACTTCTAGTCACAGATAAATATTTACATTTTACAAGTGACACAGTCCCTGTTCTGTGTGAGAGACTGTGCAGTTCAGGCTAGAAGCCAAGTAATTCAGTGTGATGGTCTCTAACACAACCTGCCTCTCCTGCAGCAGGGAGGTGGTGCTATCCAGGAGGAAGTCAGGTGGGTCAGAGCAGCAGTTCCAGCCATGTGATGGGCAGTCCAGGAGGGAGCCCAGGGGTCCCTGCAGCTAACCCTGGGGATTCTGCTGGATCTCTTCCCCAGCAACAACCTGGCAATAGCATTCACAGCCTGCTCCCCTTCAGTCTCCCATACCTCTGCCAACAGCACAGCACTTAAAAGGTTAGTCACCAGGGGAGGAATTGGTGTGTAAATAGGGTTTATTCCATCCAAACCCTCTGTCAAATTGTTGAAAGTGGTACATTGTTCCTGGGGGATTAAGATGGAAATGACCTGGTGTTTTTCAAGAGACTGGTTGTGGAACAGTCTGGCTCCAGGAACAGCTACTGACAAAAGTGCTGTGGATACATAAGATATGTAAGTCCTGGGCACAGTTCAGCTGAGAGTGTCAGGCAGTGCATTGACAGTGCACACCCACAGAAAACCACTAGTGTGGCCTCTTGCTAATTCAACAAAGGTGTTTGAGATACTATTGTGTAAGAATACATGACCTGTCTAAATTTATATCGTTAGGTGATCCAGCCATGGGTAGAGTTCTCTTAAATACTTTGGAACCATGGCCTGAAGGTCATTCACAATCAATGCAGTGCAAGTATGTTGGTCACTCTCATATTGTACTGCCACAATCCTACTTAATAATTCGATCAATTATTTCAAAATTATGTTAATGAATTACAATGAAATTTTAAAATGTACTAGAATATGGAAATTACTTCATGTTTAAATATTTAGTATTAAAATATACAATGTCTGTTTATACCTCATTACAGCTATATACAATGTGGAATGTAATGGACCTCAACTTAGTTTCATATATTTTAGCACAAAAAAATATTTTAGCACAAAATTACACTTTTTCATGTGTAGTTTGCAGAAAAATGAGAGCTGTGATTGGTCATTTAAGTGGTTGTATCTGAGTATGTTCACAGAGTAGATAAATGTACATAGTTCTACAAATAGTCACGTTTTAGGCCCTTTAAATCTGAGCCCAGAAAAGCCACATAGAAAAGGTTTTATTAGATAGTAAGTAAACTAGAAGCAGCAAATAACTTAAAATAGGTGGGAAGTTGGTACATACCAAGAATAGAAGTACTTAAAAGATCATACATACAGCTGTCTTACTGCTAAAATGATTGAACAAAAAGTAGTATTACCATAAATATTTTGCTTACTAAAAGCAGTAGTGAAACTGGTTTAAATAGATCATTGTTTTGAAAGCGTGTAGGGTACTTCTGTTTATGTTATGGTCTACAACTATGAGGACAAGTAAATCTTCAATGAATTGAAATAGGACTGTGTGTGTACTATCTCAAGGGGATTATTAATTTAAAATGTCACACAATAAGTGTGAAGTATTTGACATGAACTGGTAGTGATTTGGACAGGTTGCATCTAGTAAAGTAGTTCCACTCCTATCAAAATATTATGGCACTTGAATTTGATTCATGTTCAAATCTATTTCTATGTTTGTTTTAACAGGGATCTCTTTAAATGTGATGAGCAATCTTATTTCACTGCTTCAGCTCTGCAATCCACAGAAGCAGCTGCTTTTAGTCTCATGAGAACTTTGTCCCACAATCCTACATGACTAGCAATGCAACCACTCAGCATACACATATAAGCATTAGGGATAAAATCAATATCACCAGTAAGACAGTAACGTGCCATGCAGCTAGTATGTATGAGCATAGTATAGGATGAGAATTAAATAAAATCCAACTTTGACAAAGTAATTTCAAAGGCTAAAGAAAGTGCTTGGGGGGAGCATCAGCATTTCCTCATAAATCTGCTCCAGTGTGACACAGACTGAACATGTCTGACCATGCACATTCAAAGATCAGTAACTGCCAAGAAGGAACTCCTTCTGTCTCTCTAATATATGTGGAATTGGCTGCCTTCAAGTTAGATGCTATCTTCTACTTGGCTCACATTGCAAAAGGCACGCTTCCCACACTAAGGACAGCCTATTTACTAAACAACTGGAGCTAATGAGAACATAGTACACTAATGTTTGGGACTGGCTCTGTTTCTGCTGAATACAGTAATGGTCCTCTACCAATGCAAAAAGCTGGCACTTTTGCACTACCAAAAAGATGTACTCCTGTTTTCTCTGAGCCTCACAATATTTATTGCAGCAGTTCACCATACGTGATTCATTTTAAGGGATCCTACATGTAAATTTGAGATTTTGAAAAAAAAAAGAAAAAAAAATCAACACAGTTCTAATCAGTAAGCCCAAAATTCTGAAGCACTAGGTATAACCCTGAAAGTGTTACCTTCTGGTTCTGCAACAAACACTCTTTATCTTGCCAAAAGTAGAAGAAAACACAGCCTACAGCTCAGAGGTACATGCAGCTGCAAGAAAACTAGGCTGGAACACATAACTTACTGTCCCTTGTAGGCAGATGCCACTATTTTCCATAATCCTTGTGCAGCACTTAGTTTAATAGGTTCCTTAGAAACTGGCAGAATAAAAATATGCTAAATAAACGATATTTACTAGAAGTTCTTCTGATCTTTCCCTTGAGGCATAATTGAACATTACCATTGACTCCTCCAAAGTGTCTGCTCCATTTCCAGTCCCTTTACTCCTTAGGAAAAGCATTTTGCAAAAGGAAAAACCTTTAAGTTATTTCTCTTCCTTTAAAATGATTATCTGATTTGTCTACTAAGTCAGATGCAGTGCTACTAATCCCTCCTTTTGAGACTTTACATTCTTAATAATTCAAGGAGTGGAACAGGCTCAACTAGGTAGGTCCTTTGCATTTCACAAAGCAGAAAGAAAATGACTGATTGAGAAGTTGTGTGTGCTGAAGCATTTCCTAAGCTTGTCAAAAAATCTGATCATAACATTTATGGTTATATATGTAAGTATATAGGTATACTTTTGGTGCAAAGTACCTAAAATTGTACATATTTTTTTGCACTGATACCTAAAATTGCATGGATTTTGGGCTTTGTACACACCCCTGTTAGACCTAGGAAGTAGATGCTAAGTTATTTGGCCACATAATTTTCTTCAAAACGGTGAATAGGGTTGTAATACACAGGGTTGTGTACTGTGTAGAGAACGGGGTGCTGTGCGGTGTGACCCTGTATAAGGACTTCACACGGTGATGCTTAAAAGCAGGATAAAGATGTAAGATGTCAGAGTTAAAGAACTCCTCGGGCCGATTCCCAGAGCCCAGAAGAGGGCAGTGAATTGTAAATACTCTCCTGCCTGGAGCCCCGGGACTTCCACCCTGCTGGTACCGCCGCAGGTCGCAGCGGTGGCGATTGCCGGGATCGGTTACGGGGCTGGCGGAAAGGGGGCAGCTGCCCGCCGTACCCCCGAACACCTGTCCCACCTACCGCATCGCCTCTTCTCCGCCCGCGCATCGCAGCATCATCTGCCTGGAACACCAGGGAAACGGGACAGCCGTGCTCTGCCAGTCCCCAAACCAATTCCCCTGTGTGATCACGGGAAAGCGAGGCGTCTCCCTGCCCACTGTCGCAGAGCGAGAAGGTGGGCAGAGGGAGCCCGTTGCTGACGCGGCTCCGCCGCGATCCCCATCCTTATCCCGATCTCTATCCCGATCCCCATCCCTATCCTGATCCAACCGCTCCGCCTCTCTTCGCACCGCCCCCCGCGAGCGCGGCAGCGCCCCCGTGCGGGTCGTTCCCGCCCTGTTGCCACCCTCGGTGACGTCACACTCGGCCTCTCCTTCTGGCTTTTCGGATTGGCTGGCGCTCCGCGCAGGTTTCCCGCCTCCGGCGCGCGATTGGCGGGCCGGCCCGTGATTGGCGGGCAGAAGGCGCGGGGGGAGAAGAGGCCCGGGCCGGCTGCGTGGGGAGAAGCGGCCGCGGCGCGGACGCCGAGCGGGGCCGGCGCGGTTATTTATTGTCTACGCGCGGTGTCCCGGCGGCGGCAGCGGTTCGGGGGCTGTGCGGGGAGAGGAGGGGGAGGAGGCGACGGCGGGGGAGCGGCACCGGGCACCGGGACGCAGGGTGGAAAGAGGAGGGGAAGAAGGAGGGGGCNGCGGGAGGCAGCAGCGCTACGGCGGCGATAGCGGTGGCTGTTGTTGCCGCCGCGAGGCGAAGGGACCGGCCCGTCGTCCCTTTAAACTAGCGAGAGCCGCAGGCCCGGCCGGGCCCTCCTTCTCTCTCGCTGCCTCCCCGCCGGCGGAAGGGGCGCTTTGTGCGGGCCCCTCGGCCGCCCTTCCTCGGGGCCGGGGCGCCGGTGGGGGCG
>VYXD01005829.1:69972-105957 GCA_013397195.1 Hylia prasina
AAAAAAAAGTGGTTGCTTCTTATCATGTACCCTCCACACCACCATTCATTAAATGCTTTTGTTGTCCAGTCTTCTCCTTGTCAGAGTGCTGAATAATGCAGGATCAAAGGAAGTGATAGAGGTGATATCAAGTGAGGCTTGGTACTGGAACAGGATCGGGCCACGTCTTTGACAGCAGCTGAGCCAGTCCCACAGATCAGTGCATGCATCTGCACCCTCTGTATCCTGAGCTGGGATAGGTGAAAGAGTGATGAATGCATAGGAGTGGGGAGCTAAATTGTAACCAAGTCTAGGAAGGAATTTTTTATCTCAGGGTTTCAAGAGGAATTGATTTTAGAAGGTTTGTGGGCAATTACTTTAGGTGTTCGGTGAGGAAAGGTGTACATTCAAGCACGTGCCCCCTATTAATGTTTGACCTGTGAGATTTGTGTGTGTGTACATTTAATTTCTAAGATGCCTGTGCTGTATTAAAGAGTAAGTAAGGAATTACTTTATTTGGACAGATAAAGTAACCTTTCCAAATAAAAGAACATACAAGTAGTCTAAGATAGACAGCTTAGGTCTGGAAAAATTACTGATTAAATTTAGTATTTCATTTGCTTTGACTTTATTTTTCCAGAAATAGGTTTTTACCTTGCATCTAAACTGTATTTTGTGTCTATGTGCAAAGGCAGTCTGCAAATGCATGTTTATGTTTCAGTTAATGAAAAGCAGCACATGTGATTCATAGCTGATGGATGGGAGTGATTCCATCTCTGGGAGTGAGATTTTGTATATATATTAGAGGTGATATATAGAAAACTTAAGAATGAAAACTGTTACAGAAAACTTAATTTCCTCATTTGAAACAGTAAATTTCTTTCAAGCCATGCACAGTGAAAACATTATTCTGCATTAAGTAGGTGCTTTGAATGTTTTCAGAAGCAGATTGAGCAAAAAAATACATCGTTCTAAATGTGTACAACTGTGTGAAGATGTCTCTTTTGAAAACTGCATGCTTGGAAACATAATGGTGTCTTCTCAAGTACTTTTACTGGAACACAGGTATGTTGGAAGAATGTATTTTAAAGCTAGTGTTCCAGGTTTAAAGTCAATTCTAAACGAAGGCATATAAAATGTTATTACATAACTTTGAAAATAAATACCAAAATTTGAAGTATGTTTTAAGTTCTAGTAATAAAAACAAGGTGTCAAGATCAAACACCAAATATTTATTTGTGTTGCAAATATAGAAGAAAACTGTTCATCACAAGTGAAGTGATAAACCAGCTCTTAGTATTTTTTATTCAAAAGTGTTTCCTAGCTGTTTTCTTCAGGCATTTCAGTAATGAGTACTCAAAAATTTGGTGTGAAAAGCAGGAAAATATTCCTCCTCTCCTTGACAAGTGAGCGTCACATCTGCTGTTTTTAAAATTTCATTGTGATTGCAAATGCAATCTCCTATGACCTAAGTCATTTTAAGTTGTGTTTTGAAGTGAGTTGTTAACTTATTCTGATATCAGCTAATCTAGTTTCATTCAATAAAGCTATTTTAATATCCTGTCTGCATCTCAATGCAATTCCAATTTACATAGAAATACAGTTTGCCACTGAAAATAAAGTACTACTTCTATTTTTTTATTTGGTCACAGTGATAATTCTGTGTATTTCTTACACTATGCACATCCAGCAGTTTTAGTAGTTTTTTTCAGCAAGTAAGAAAAAAGGGGTGTTAGCCAAGCTAGCGTAAAAGCTACTTGAGCTAGAACACGTTTGAAAGGTTCAGACCTAAACATCAGATCTATATTTTCCTTTGGACATAATTTAAACAGCTACCTTAAAGGGGGAAAAAAAAAGTTAAAAAGGATTAAAATGTTTAATCTACTATCTTTTTTTTTTCCATAATTTGTGAAGTAGAATTACAGCTGAGATATTAAACAGTCCTCCTCTCATGAACAGGACATGTCTTGATTTCTTTTGCTCTTTTTTAGTGAATGAGTGGGCCTAGTTAGTCTTGGGCTTCCTGTTTCTTCTTCAGACATTAGAAACTTGTAAGAAGAGCAAACATATGAAAAACTGGGCAAATGTCTACCTTAGTGAGGTGCCAGAAACTCACACCATCTTTCTTAATCTGTGATGGAATCTTTAAGGAGAGAGCAAGAAATACTGTTTTCTTGTCATGACAAAATACAGGAGCCATAAGGTAACACTGAGAAGTTATTTTCCTGTAAATCAAAAAAAGCTGAGATAAAGTAGAGGAAAAAATAATAAAAAAGCTCTTGCAACCAGATAACTTGGTATGTAATGTTTCCCTAAGAGCAGTTAGAATTCTGGGGTCATCCCCTAAGCAGGACTTCTTTACTTATGAGATATGGATAGCATGAGCTTCACTGGAGGTATTCCCAGCTGTGTTATCAATGGTAGCTCTGGATTATTTGGAGTTTTTAGGAATGATAGTGTAGTAGTGCGTGAGCATTTCAGTCCTGTTTTACTCCCCAGTTGTGTGCCATGATATAAAGGTACAAGAATGGCAAACTGAGCCGTGTCTCAGTCCAGCTGATACAGAGTTCTGCTACCTGAAGTCATTCAGGCTGTTACTCCGTGCATCAGCACAGAGCTTTTTGGCTGGGGTAGTGTTTCTTTCTTACTCTGTTTAGTGATCCTAACTTAGTGTTTTCCACCACTGTTGTGTTACGGCATCATCACGAAAACTTTGAGGTGTCATGTCACAATCTTGGAGTAAAAAGGAGGCAAGATGCTTGGAGGAGAACAGTTGCAAGAAGTGAGGCAGTTATTCTTTTTTGGTATTAAGTAGATCCAGAAGAGGGTTTTTCTTAAAGTCTCAGATAGGAGACTATAAAAGCATATGAGAAATTGGCGGGAGGCAGAGGGAGAAGTTCCATGCTGATTTGCTGATGGAGGTGGAGGCAGATGGCCCAGATACTTGAGAGAAAACAAACCTAAAGTTGTATCATGTTAACCTGCCCTTCCTGATATTAGTTGTCTTTCAGAATATGCTGTGCAGTCTTTCTTCCTTGCCAGCTGAGTGATAAACATACATGTCAGGTAACAGAAAGGTGATGAAAATGGAAAACAATTTAAAAATTGTTCTCAGAATGTATTTGAAGTTATTTTATGAGTGTTTTGTATGGTACCTTTTATGGAGAGGTTGATTCTTCTGCCTGCCAAGACACAATTCTTAAATAGCAAATTAAAGGGTAGAGTTTTGATGATCTTCAAGATTGTCAGTACTTTTAATGAACAATCCTGAAAGGCTTTTCCTAATGACTTCTGTAGGAATGTTGTTATGGGAGGATGAGTGGCTGAGGAAGAGAGGGGAGTTTTGGAACAGCGTTAAGGCTTTATTGACTCATTGATGCATCTGTTTCCCTCCTTCTGAATTGCTGTTAGTGTCTGGAACACCAACCCTCTGTTCCTTTCCCGTGGAATTTACTACAGGATTGAGACTAGAATTTGTAGTATATTTATTAGGCTTATAAAACATTTCAAGGCTTGTAAAGTCTCTGGAGGAAGAGTAGATGTTGCACAGTAGGAGCTGAGCAATTAAACTCAAGTAACTTCTTTTAAGGAACACTGAATTCATATTTATTTTAATGTGGCAGAAAAAACAGATTTTTAAACTAGAGAATACCAGAAAATGTGGCTGTATTACCATAGGTGTTTTTAATTATCAAAAAGTGGTTTTTAGTGTGGACCAAATGTAGTATGGAGTGTGAATGTGTAGAGCTTGTTCAATGTTTGGGACTTTTTTTTTTAAAGGAAAAAAGCTCATTAATTTTCATTTACGTGGTGCCTTGTGTTAAGTAAATACATTGCTATTGCTTTTTTGTGGAAGGTTCCAGGGAGCAGGATTTCCAACAGTTTCTGCTGATCATATTGCATTCCTTTTTAGGGCACCACGTGTATTACAATTATGAAAAACCCATGTATCACAGTCAAGGTGTTCTAGCATTTCAATGCAAGGTAGACAGGCAAATAACATAAAGGTATGTTATTATAAACAAATTCTAATATACTGATAGCTGTTACATTTGTGAGAGTTTAAGAATTTGCTTCTCTTGTTCAGCAGAGGATTGCTTCCCACTGAAGAGTGCAGTTGGATAAGTAATCTCTGAATGATATTTGGGCTCTCTCCTATTACTAATGTAGTGTGGCTGCATTAGTAGTCCTGAACCTGACCAGAAAAGTCTGGGTTTGGGGTGCTCTGTAGAATAAAATCTTCATGTTAACATGAGCTCAAAAACTACCCTGTTGGATTTGTTCTGTCCGTGTGCTGTCTTGCAGCATGAACATCTTGAATGTTCCCTTAGCCCTGGCCAAATTTTTTTCTAAAATTTGTTTGTTAATAAAGAATATAGCTCAGCTGGGTAAAAATACCTTGCAGTATGATGTGGATTCAAGCTGGCCACAGAACCCAGAGCATCTGAAAGAAAGTATCACATTGCTGATGTGATACTTGACATACAGCCTGTATGGCTTTCAAAATTTTGGTTTGCCGAAGAAGAAATCTATCAGGTTGTGGCAAGTAATCCTTGCAATTGGGAAATGGAAATGTGCTGGGAGTCTGGAATACTTTCACAGTGCTCAAACTAGTGATGCAGTAAAGCATTAGAAAAAGGTCAGGGATGTGGGAAACACTGAGGTATAAAGAGGTGCAGCTAGATACTGATAATCTGAAGTTCAGATGTCAGAACCTCTAACTTTATGATTTCTTGGCTAGTGGATGGCCTGTGTGTGAGCTGGCTGTTGAAACAGTGGACCAAACAGATTTGGTCATTCTGTCATCAGACATCTTCAGCCAGAGGTTCCAAAGACCGCTGTTACCAGAATCTGTAAGAAAACAGTCATAAGATGTCTTAAAGTATAACATTAATAAATTCCTTTCTATGTTAGGGTATTTTTTCTCTTGTTAGTTTCTGAATTTTAGCTGGAAATAAGAGATTCTTAGACGATTAATCTGCGACCAGATTAATGGATGTACTTTTTGATACTGTGTGAGCAGTAAAATATTTAGTATTGGAAAGAACTTGTCAGTGGGTAGACAACTAGAACATTTCAGACCAACAGACAAATTTAAGCAATAAAATTCAATTTAATTGTCATCATGCAAGGGCAGATGTTAGGCACTTTTAAAGAACATAATAAAGATCAGGATCCGAATGTGTATTGCTGGTTGTGTACAAGCCTGTGCCAAATAAAGCATTAACTGTTGCTGTACTAACTTAATATGACTGAAAGTGAAATAATATTTAAAATTATATACATAATTTTCTGGTCAGAAGTAATTACTGTGAGCACACATATTTGCACAAAGGTGTTATTCTTCAATGGGAATGGAGAAAGCAAATCCCTAAATTTTTATTTAAATCTGGTGTGTGCCTCTGTGTTCTGTATTAATAATCCTAAAATAAAAATAATGCTGCTTTTATTGTAGTTAGGTATCTACTAGGAAGATAATGCTGTGTAATTTCAAGAGTGTCATTCCATTATGCAGTTAAGCAATCCAGCAACACCTGTTGAAAAGTGTGATATATTTTTTTTTAACCATATATTCCTAGCTGTATGTTTCTGCTCTTTTCCTTGCACCACTAAGTTTCTGTTTCTCTAGTAAGCTTATTCAGAAAAGTGAGCTAGTGGACTCATTGCTTCTGGTTGATGAGGAATGGGGAAAAGATATGTTTGCACCCTGAACCAGATTGTGGTGAGGTAGACTTGATTCCACTATAAGGAACAGAGCAGGGAAGAAAGAAGGAATTTTGCCCTTTTGGTGGCATTTAATAATTTCTATAACAGGGAAATCTGACCATTCGAAGTTATTCCCAAACTGGATTATCATCATTAAACTCTGTGTAATGTGGTGCTTTCAGAGTCCAGAACAAAGTGTCAGAATCAGGGGATTTAAAAAAAAAAAAATATTTTGAAATGAACAGATGAATTAGTCTCACTGGTGAGACTAGTTCTAGGTGAAGTTTCCTTTACCTCCTTTCCATGATCAGCTTGGGGAAGGATGTGGTAGAGAGATTTAGTTCATGTCACTGATGGTATGTGGCAGTCTATGGAAATTTGCTGTGGTAAAAGGGAACTGTTACTTTTGTGTGTTTTCATCTTGGCAGGAGAGCCCAACCATTTGTTAAACACAGCAGGAGAGTGGTTTATTTTGAAACTCCCTCCAGTTTTGTTTTCATGGTGGGAGGTATTCTCAGCCAGAGCTGTCTTTGGGAAGATTGCAAAATGTTTAGGTAAAATTTTATTCCTTGTCTATTTTTCTAGGGCAAGAAGAGGCCATTATGATCCGATATAACACACTGCAGTCAAATGCATGTTATCTATAGAATTCCCTGTAATTATCATATGGCACCTATACACTTTTTTTTTTTTGGAGGTATAGCTTATCTCCCTCAGAAGAGGTAGTTTTGTTTTGAGCTGTAATCCCTGGATTTCATTACTTAATTAACCTCCCAAGGTTTTACAGCTTAATTACACTCAAAATTTACTGTCTTGTCCCACTAAATGTGCTTATCCTACACTTTATTTAAGGAAATGTAGGACACATGGCATGTACTTTTCTAAGTTGCTATGTCCCAGGGCTACATTTGCCTATTCAGGAGTACATATCAAGAGTATCCATTATATGGAGTAGTTTTATGAGTTTAAGGCAGAAAAGACAAAGCCAAAGGGAAGGACACCTCTTGTTCACTGCGTATTTTCTTCTAGGCTCAATTATGCTTGTCTGCCAATGTAGAAAATGAGCCCTTTTCTTGCCACCTAAGAAGAGTAAGAAGGAACAGGCAGATGAAATGGTCTGTTAATATTGTATGGAGACATTTTACAGTGGAGAAGAATATGACAGTGACCAATACAGAATTAAGTTTGTGTAAGTGGGGAGAGACATTAATATTAACATTTTTCAGGTTTTTTCTGGTGTGTGGAATTCATCTACTTAAGTAAGAGTAAAACCTTCACTTAAAGTAAGAAGTCAAACCAAGGATGTATATGCCAGCTATGGCAAGATTGAAACTGATGATGAAATTTGCCTTCTTTGTTGTAGCTTTAAATATTATTGTGTCTTTAGATAGGAATAGCTTTTCTCCGGTGCTGCCAAACTCTCTAGATCAAGTCTGTAATTAAGATTTAGCTGTATTAAGTACAGCTGTTTGCAGCATAAGTAACCAAACTCAGCACGATGGCTCAAAATGCAAAGAAAGATGACATGACCCAGTTGTCATTACAAAAAGGCAATAAAAATCTCTAACTTAATATGGATGTCATACATGCCTTGTTATACACAGAAATGTCAATGGGTGAGAACACAACATGAAGAAAAAAAGGCAAAATGTGAAGAAAGAAGGTGCCAAAGTGAAATATGCGAGTTCATGGGTTGAAAGTAGACAGTAAAAGCCTTTTTGCCAAGCTGTCGTCTACCAGCGGCTACTTGGGTTCTGAGTCTGGAGATCACCAAAGGAAAAAATGACTGCACCTTTCACACAGTACTAGATAAATTTGTGGCAAAAACAACTTCAAAAGGGAAGCTCTGCAGACACTGTAATCATCCTGGGGAAAGCAGCTGCCATGATAAGACCTGGTTGTGACAGCATGCACAGCAGTCGTGATGTGGTAACCTGTGCAGCAATTGCTGTTGACTGAGAATTGGGGTTTTTCTATCCAGTTGTCACTATGCTGTGTTTAAGAGCATGTAGGAAGCTGGCACCATCAGAGGTCACTGTATGAGGTATGACTGCATGTCTTTGAAGAAGGATGAATAGTCCAATAGGTTGTAACTTTCCAAACTACTTAAGCATGGTCATCTTGCTGATTTACCCGTATGTGTGTATTTGCCATCAGTCGGGAGGCTTAGAAAGTCCACAAAATAAGTAAGAATTTGTAAAGTCTTGAATGTCACAAGAGCATTGGGAAAGTCGTAAAAAAATATTTTTTAAAAAAATTGGTAACATTAAAATTGTAAAGCAGACCTTGAACATTGGGTAACCTGTAAACAAACAAGCAAAAAGCAGTCTTACTGTGAAGAAGGAGACTTAAGGCCTTTGTGACACTTGGTTAATTCTTTTTAGGGGTTTTCTCATGAAACAACAGCTGGTGCTGTTTTGAGAAGTGTTATTGGAGCTTTAACAATATGAAGATCTTTCATACAGGACGGAATACAAAAGGCATTCTTGAGACAATTCCAAAATATACAGCAGAGATTGTCAGTTAAACAGCCCTGTAGTTAAGTGCTTGCCCAGCTAAAAAATTTTTTTTTTTTTTTTTAAATGGGGGAGGACTTTCCTGTTGCATTTATTTGTATTTTAAGTAGTAGAAATTTGGAAGTTGAAAACACTTAAATTTTATTTTGGTTTTTTATCAAGGAACACAAAATGTGAAGACTGTGGAAGATCCATGTTTGTGTCCATAGATCTCTATCCTATGTTTAGTGATGAAGATTTTCTATTTTGGAATGAGTTCTAAGCATCACTTGAACTCTAAAAATGTCCATCTGAGGTGGAGATAAAGAGATTCAGAATTGGTTTTCTGGGTACAGCACAGCCTAAAATGCTTGGCCTGGGAAACTGCAGTTATGTGGACTTCTGATCCTTGCATACCTGCATAATTACATTCATTTGTATAGTTGAATATTTTTGGGCTTTTATGCTTGTGTTTGAATAGCATGCTAGATAAGTTCTGAATGTTTATAACACAAGGGGTTTTTGCATGCAGAATATGTATGATTCTTGAAGTATTGTATGAATAAAATCATACATCATGAATAAAAGCTGTCCTTTATAACAATGAAATGAACATTTACATTTGGCATACTTTGTGATGTCTTAATAAAAACTATAACATTAAAGTTCTTTAAGACTACTTTTTTTTAAAATCATTGAGCAGAAAGAAAACGTTATGCTGATCCTTTGTGTATTTTTCTCCCTTCTTAAATCATACATTATCATGTTCCAGTGAGTGTGTTATGAACAATAATGGACATAGGTGTCCCAGAGGGTACAGTGACAGAAGATCCTTACTAATGCTGGCCTACAGCAAACCTTAAGTGTCCCCAAGAAGAGACACTTCTGCAGGGCTAACTATTGTTAGGCAGCAGGGTTTGTTTAGGTGTGACCTCCCTCATCTGTCAACATGACTACAATTTGAAAGTAGCATCTCAACAGAAGATAGAGTTTTGATACTCTACATTTATTACTGATATACTGGAAAGTATAAACTCCTATAAGCTGTCAATAAGACTTTCACTGGAAAGCAGAAATGCACTGTATTAAAGGCAGTACCTTGTAGAAATCCCAGTATTCTATTCTGTAATAATTTTTGCCAATCTAAAGTCACTCGGTCACAATAAAATGGGCTTTTGCTAATCTTCTCACTCTTACTCTACTTGTCTCACAGCATTTTTGCTACTGGAGGTAGGAAAATTGTAGCCTGAATTTTTAGGCTAAGGTGTAAGTTCTCACTTTGTGTTAGTGTGTTCGCTGAGTTGTGATGCATAGTTAGATCCCAGTCCTCACACACTGGATGAATAGAAGCATTTTGGAGATCTGTCTCAGAACAGTCCTGAGAATATAATACTGATATACATGTCAGCTGAAGAACTATCCTGGTAACTACCTATCACAAACTTTGCTGACTGTAAAAACTTCTTAAAGCCAAAGAATTGGGAGCAAATGAAACAGTTCTGTTTGAACAAGATTTTCATGGTCTTTGCACCTGAAATTCTTTGCATTCTATATCAATTGCATATTCTCTCTTCCATCTTTTCCAACACTTATTTAATCTGAGAAGTATTATACTATTTTCCTGCTAGTCACCAGTCCCTTAAGAACAAGTGAACATAGTAAAACAGTGTTAACAGACCTGTGGGACCAGGAAGTGAGCTAAGGGTGATTCCTATGAGATATGATGTCAAAGATGGTAATAAAATAAAAAATATTTATATACATGTACAGTGAAACTCACTGGAAGCCTGGACATCATTCACTGAACTACTTCAATGAAAAAACATTATGTTGCAACTATTGGCAGTTCTTCTTTAGTAACAATTCTTATTCCTCCTCTTCCATGTATCAATTTAATGCATCTATTTGCAAGGTTCTGTTCTTTTTCTGCTTGCTTAGTTGATTCATAGCAAGTATTTTTAGGGTGATGGTGACAGGGTTATCACAGTTTAAAACCAAATAACTGTGAAGGCTAAATTAACTTTGATACCAAAGCCCTGTAATCACCCATGTGATTTTGCCACTTCCCTGTTTGGCGGAAAATGAGATAGACTACAGAAGAATAGTCATGAGAGCTAGTGTTGTGGTTCCAGCTCTGCTGTGTGTAATCCTGGTGCCAGATTGTGAGGTTCCCTGGGTTCTTTCCCCTTTTCCTCTGGATGCTGTCAGATACAGGAGTAGGTAATAGGGAATTTTATTCTCATTTGTCATGTTCAGGTTTACTTGTGGCCAAATGATTAGTTGTTGTCATCACTGGTGCACACAATCTGCCTCTCTCAAAGTTCTGGAAGTGTGTTTCCTAGAATTTCCATAAATAAAATAGAAATATGTGATCTCTAAATCTGGAGGAGAAAGGTAATTTCCCATGTTATGAATAGAATTAAATGCTTTATTCTTGTGCTGGCTGGGCTGGGTGGGGGAAAGTGTAGAGGCATCAAAGCCTGAGTACTGGAGAAGATAAATGAGATTAATATGTGGAGAATTGTGTGCTATATGTTGGTGTTTGGCCTTTTTGATTCTGCTGAAGTTGTTTTTGTGACTTCAGTATCCTTTGCTCCATTTTCCTATGGATTTATGTGCTTTCTTGCCTTTTGCTTTCAGTGCTATCTGAGGCTGCAAAAAAAAGCTACATCGAAGGAGAAGTGATTACACTCCTTTCAGCCACAAAATTTGCATGATGACTAGTTAATGGAGGGTTGGAGTTTAGCCTGTATTTACTTTATATAGACACATACTGGAAACAGCTAAATCAGAGGGAAAAATTTGCCTGAGTGGCAAGTGGGTTTTGTCCTCATTATTTGTCTGGTGATGGTTTCTACTGGTCATGTAACACCTCATTCAGAGTTGATAAACCCCCTCTGAGAGGAGGAGGCTGTTTCAGGTACTGGGCGGGTGGGGAGAGAATTTGTTATGTCTTCTAGCCAGGCAAATAAATCATGTGAGTTAAAGTTACATTTACTGGCATTTTAAGATAATTCCAGTTTATAGGTAGGAATGGATTTGCTGTAAAATGTCATTACTAGTCTTTGTATATATGCTTTTACTGTCTCGGAATAGGGCTAGTCTATATTTGGTTGTTCTGAGATTAACCTTTTTTAACGTGGTTTTCATTCAATGGCAAGGAGGTATCTATCAGGAAAAAAACTGCTGGAAGTGCACCAAATCTCTGTATCCCACCTCCCTCTCCATCCCAAAGTGGGTTAGTTTACCGTAAAACTGTTCTTCAAGGTATTTTTCTTAAAATCCAGACTGATTAGGCTTGAATTCTGTTTAAATTCCAACATTAGCCTGTGTGATTCTCTCTTCTTACAGTCCTTGGCTGATTTCATACAATCATAGAATGACCTGGGTTGGAGGAGACCTTAAAAATCATCGAGTTCCAATCCCCCTGCCATGGCCAGGGATGCCTTCCACTAGGCCAGGTTGCTCAAAGCTCCATCCAGCCAGGCCTTGAACGCTCCCAGGGTTGGGCATCCACAGTCCCTCTGAGCAACCTGTTCCAGTGCCTCACCAGCCTCACAATAAAGAATGTCTTCCTAATTCGTAATCTAAACCTACTCTTTCAGTTTGAAGCCATTCCCCCTTGTCATTCCTCCATATGCTCTTGTAAATAGTGTCTCTCCTTTCATCATAAAGCATTCTGGGATTTTATCAGGTTTGATCACTTCAGTAGAGAATGTAAATTATAGTAATTGAGAAGCCAGTAGGAGAGGCATTAGAGTGTTTCTTAAGTCCTGCTGAATGAATTATCCAGACTGTAATGTGAAAGTGTAGTGTAGCTGTTAGCATTTAGAACAGTATTCAGTGGTTTGGATTCAAATGCTTATGCACAAAATGGATGTTTTAAATACTTAACCTGAAGAGACATGTGCCTTTTTTGCTGTTGTTTCCTTATTTTTGTTTATTGTGCATAGTAAATTGCTAAAGTTTGAATATGCAACAGTTTGCTAAGGATCTGTCATGTAATCTGTTGATCTTTCTCTGTTGCAAGGATAGCTTTATCTTAATACATCTGAAAACTTGAAATTTAAATTACATGACAAGTTTTGATTGCAATTTAAATCTCTGTCAGATTTTGTTTATATCAAGAGTGACAGATTGAATGAGGTTGATTGTTGGTTTGGTTTTGTGTTTTTAGACATTATTTGATAATCAGATGAATGCTTCAAAAAAGGAAGACTCAGAAAGCATTAATAAAAATGACACTTCAAAGAAGATGTCTGTTGAGAGAGTTTATCAGAAAAAGACTCAGCTTGAACACATCCTCCTCCGTCCAGATACCTACATTGGGTCAGTTGAACCCTTAACTCAGGTAGGTGTCGCAAAATTTACAGTCTTAATGGTTTTTGTTGTTTTAATGAGGAAATGTCTATTCTGGTTATTAAACAGATGCATCTCTGCTTTTCTCAGTATGCCAAATTAGTTAAAAACTGTGGTCTTGTTTATATATGCATGTGTAGGAAGGGGATAAGACTTGCTTGAAGGCGTTGAGTGCTTGGTTCATCTGAAAAGATACAATTAAAAATATTGCAATCCAGTCAAAACACAAACACTCACCTATGTGTGCAAACAGAACTATGTGTGTATTGGTCTGTGGTCACAAATGTGCCTGTGTGCACATACATATGTGTGCACATTTGTAAGTAGCATTTGTTCTAGGTCCAGAAATGCTTTGGTCTGTTTGTTTAGCTAGAAAACAGAGAATTTAAGCATCCTGCTGGCACTTTCTTCAGGTGTTTTTGTGAAGTTGCAAATTGCTTTGAACTTCACTGTCTGTACTGTTGGGAGCTCCCCGCCACGCAGAAAAAAATGGATTTTCATTATGGAATTCTTTGTGGGTACAGCTATAACTTTTGCAGACTTCTCCTTTTGTCTTGTATGGCTACAGTAATCAGACTGTAAGAGGAAAATTCCTGCAGGAAATAGATTTTAGAGAATCATAGACTGGTTTACCAAGACAGTAAATAGTTTTATTTTGTTTCCGTGTAGTTAATGTGGGTTTATGATGAAGATGTAGGAATGAATTGCAGAGAAGTTACCTTTGTTCCAGGCTTGTACAAGATCTTTGATGAAATTCTTGGTAAGTATTTTTAACAATAATACTGCTTTAGCATTATGTGGTACAAACTTCTCTGAGTGCTCTCAAAGTAATTGAACTTGTATCTAAGTTTAAATCCCAGACTTGAGTCCTGCTAAACTATAGGGCATCAAAATTTGATGCATTCTAAAACTATAGAACAGCTTAAAAGGGAAGAGTTTTCAGCTGAACTTGTAAGGAAATGTAAGTATTTGTTGCTGAATGTCCAAACTAGATCATTGTTTATGATCAATATTGTTACAAGATTTTTAATCTGTGAAGTATTATTAGGGCTACAATTTAAGGTGACATTTGAAAGAACATTATACCTCTGAAAGAATGCATCTTCTAAGTTATCTGAGTGTTCACTTAGATCATCTTTCCATCAACTTCCTCCATAAACATCTTTCCATCAACTATCTTTCCATAAAACTTCCTCCTTCTGTACAGANGTCTGAGTGTTCACTTAGATCATCCTTCCATCAATCATTAAAACTTCCTCCTTCTGTACAGAGGGATAGTGGTGGTAGTTTTCGTGGATCATTTCTGGACTTCAGAGAGTTTTAAAATAAATAAGCATCATACTGCCATTAAAAAGCACTATGACCGAGGCACAAAAAATTACTTTTAGAAAATTTTGTCAAAATTCTCTGAGTTACTGTGACTTTGTGGTTGATGGTATTCTGTTGGTGACAGGCACACATTAATCAGCAGTAGACATGTGGAATATCTGAATATCTGCTGTCTGCAGAACTGGCCTAATTGACATGAAATCTTGGACTTACCAGCTTTTATGAAGTTCCATTTAAAGGTTTGGTGGGATTACCTCATAAATTAAATTATGGTCTACTGAGGTCAATTTTGTCATGACCTGCATTAGGTTCACAAGGTTTCCACATCTCTAAAATTGCTTTGCAGCTTTGCTGTCTTTGAGGCAGTAAGGACTATGTCTTTATCAGATGGTAAAGAATGCTTAAATTTTATTATTGTTTTTAACTTGTTACCTAATTGGATAAACATGGGAATGAAAACCTTTAAACCCTTCTGTTTTGAGTGCTGCCTCATAGATCTAAGTTTTTTGGCTTTTCATGTTAGGGAGACCACTTCCATATTGTCCCATTCAGAAGGAAGATCAGTAATCTGTCATTTTTGGAGTACTTGACGGCTTATTGCTGCTTTATAAGCACTGATAAGTGCTCCAGAGAGTGTGGTTTGAGAGCTAGGGGACAGTGTAATAACATGAAAATGTGACATTTTAGCTATGCATGCTTTTGAATGAAACTGTACTTCATGATTTTAGCAAAAGCACCTTGAAATATCTGATCTTATACTGGGGACCTTTTCAGCTGTTAAGATATTGTACTTTGGTGTTTTGGGGTTTTACCTTCATCTGTCTCATAGATGATGAGTCAGATGTTGAAAATGACTAATATGTTTTCGTGTTCAGTGGCCATAGTCACATTTCTCCTTCCTGTAATTCATATACATGGCAGTGCAGTTTAATTAAATTCTGATCAAATGTTAATTTCCAGTTACCCTTGTCGTGATCCTAAACTGAGTAGACTGTTAGTTACAAGCCTTGCAGGCTCTTTAGAGAGAACTTTTGCTGCAGTCAAAACACTCCTTAATGGATGTGATTTTTTGGTGTGTTTCAGTGTGTAAACTGGTCTGGTGATGCATATAAGTTTCTGGTGATGCATATAAGTTTCTAGAGTTTTTCACATACGTGCTGCAATAATTATCCAAACAAGAACAAAAGAATGAAGTGCTCAGTATATTAGGAACAGTTCCCCAAACACACTTCTATATTTATTTCTGAGATAGACTAACTGCTAGAAATAGAATCAGTAATTACAAGAAGGTTGAGAAATATCTTCTTGTAGATACTTGGTTGTATTTATGGACTCCAGTGCTAAGATACATAACATATACAAAGAGCTACCAGATTAAGAAATACCTGGACTATTGTAACTGTGGTGGAATATATATAAAACCAGTTTTACAGACCAAGAGATTAATAATTGCCTGTGAAGTGTTAATTTGTGCTACTTTGTTTCATAGTAAATGCTGCTGACAATAAGCAGAGGGACAAGAATATGACTTGTATTAAAATATCCATTGATCCGTAAGTAAAAGCATGTTTTCATTTGCTTTCCCTGCCAGTGCTCTTGCAGTTTAGATTTGTACACATGATTTTACTAATGAAATTGTGTTTCTTGAAAACAGAATATTTTTGGAATTATTTCCATTGGCTTCATATTTTAAGATGAAGGGGTGAATTAATAGTGGTTAACAGAGAGTGCTACCATTCTGAATTTATAATAATTGCTTTCCTAAACTATTTGTTAATGTTTGAATGAAACTTAAAACCAGAAGTTCATAAAATTTATGATTGAAAGCTTGGCAGTGCATGACTATAGCCAGCCAGGTTCTTTACAAATCTTAAATACCAGCTTTGAGGTTTTATAACACAGTTTTGCCCCCTTGAACTTCTGCCTTAACCCTTTCAGGATTAGGATAAGACTGTTTGAATTAGTCATCTATATCACACTGAAACTTCATATTACAAATACATCATTACCATGTTTTTTGAAACTGAATACTTGCAGAGATAATTTCTGGTGAGAAGTACTATATTGAAATAGATGCTGATTGGGTTCCTTTAGTAGTACCTTTTCAGTGACATTTAACTGAATAATAAATTATTTAGACAGCTAGTTTTCAGACCCAACTTTTAGGATAAATATGCTGAGAAGCGATTTTTCTACTTTCATCATGGAGTGGGAGGGAAATGGTAAATGTGTAAATTTGCCTGACCTGTCCTGGTTGTGAACTCTCTAATACTCAAAAATGAAAATTCTGTGTAAGACCTAGAACTATTAATAATGCCAGATATTGATGGATTTTTGGCACTGATACATAAAATAAGTCACAATGTTTATCATAGCTCAGAACTAACAGTTCTAAACAGATGATAACTTGTCTGGATGGACTTCAATGAAACCTTAAAAGCTACATCTCTAACTTGAGTGTAATCGTGTCACTAAGCGTCAGGATCTTGTTGCAGTTCATGTTGACAGTGAAAGCTCTTCAAACAGATTTTTGGGGGTTATTTTTATTGTATGGAATACTGTCATGTATGGACAAGACTTCTTTCAAGACTTCTAAGCAAAAATAAGTGGAGCTTTTTGTAATTAAAATTGTTAGACCTCAAGTAAATGTGGTAAGAATATGGTCTTTTGCTATATTTTTATGTAGTTATTTTATTTACTGTATTTAAACAGGTATGCAGAAATCTGTTTTCAAGATTGCATTCATTTGCTTAATGTCTTCACTATTTTCTAGGGAATCAAACATTATCAGCATATGGAATAATGGAAAGGGGATACCAGTTGTGGAACACAAAGTAGAAAAAGTATACGTACCTGCTCTAATCTTTGGGCAGCTACTAACATCCAGCAATTATGATGATGATGAGAAAAAAGTTACAGGCAAGGCTATTAAATGTGCTTTGTTTTATTCAGTTAAGCCATTGTGTGCCTCTTCAGTATGCTTCCCCTTCTTAAATTTTCTCTTTCTTATCTGTTTCATAATAGGTGGTTACTTAGTCACCATTATTATAGCTCTTTATTAGAGTAAAAAGATTAAAGGAAATATCTTACTTTTCCTTTTTTAATACCAGTATTTACAGAGAACTTTACATTTACGTCTCTGTCAGTACTCATTACTGAGTAACAAACAACATACTTGTATATTTTAATTGTAATGTATATGAGTATTTAAACACTTCTGCTCCTGAAATGCAGGGAAAAATAAATTTGATAAATTAGGATATGATTTATTGTTCTAAATTTAAACTGACTCTAGTTTACTATATGTTGTTTTTTTTCAGGTGGACGCAATGGCTACGGTGCAAAACTTTGTAACATATTTAGTACAAAGTTTACAGTTGAAACTGCTTGCAAGGAGTACAAACACAGCTTTAAGCAGGTATAGAAATGTTCAAGACTTCTTTCCTTTTTTTCCTGTAGTTACAGGTTTAAAATCTAACACATATATTTCAGAAGTATTTAACAAAATGGATAATTTCTCATTCAAAGGGATGTGTGGATTTTGCAGGCTAGGTTAGCTCAGTTGGTAAAAATTGGTATTTCTATGTGTTAGGCTTTTTGGAGTGTTAAGTGACTAAAAGAACCCCAAATTTCTGTTGAAACAAGTATATTCATGTACATGTGAAAAGGAGTATATTCAATTGAAACATTTTGAAATTGCTGTTGTATAATTTGTCAAAAAAATCTTTCTAGTTAGCTATGCAAACATGGAAACAATTATCTGCATAATTTTGTATGGTGTTAAGAAACAGATTTTTCAGTGTTTATGTCATGAATTTAAGGAGCCCCACATGGACTTGAGTGCAAACCCCTCACTTGAACCCATTGCTCATTGTTAGCACACAGACCAAGGACTGAATGTAATCAAGTCTACTCTATATAGCTTTGAGATGGCCATCTTTCTAAAAGTTTCAAGTACTTGGGCAGCTATATTAGATACCAAATATATCAGATACCAATATATTAGATACCAAAGTTCCTTGGCTTTTCAGTCTTTCCCAGCTGGAGGCTTTCTTCTCTTACTTTCTGGACAATTAATTAATTTCTGGTCATGCTGTCATATTACTACATAAATAATACACTTAATCAGTTATGCCTGTCTCTTAAAAAATGTAATATTTTGTGCTGACTGCCAAAGGGCAAATTAATATTGGTTCGAGTGTACTTTTTGAAAATGGCTAAATGCTTTTTGACTTAAAGTGCTACGTTTTCCAGTATTTTTAAAATCTGTGAAAATTTATTAGAACTGAACTTTGGTATAACCTGTGAGCAGACCTTCTGCTTGATCATGCAGATGCACCCACGTTCTTAAACAGGGAGCAGTACAAGGCTCCTGAGTCAAGTCTGAACCCCTTGGGGTTTGTTTTTGGCCCGCTGCACAGCCCACCAAGGTGCTGTCTTGGAGACTACTGAGCCTCTGCACAGGGACTAAAAAGCCTCTCTGTAGAGGTGTGTAGTAGATTGAAAGCATTAAATGGGTGGGTAACAAGGACTGTTATCCCAGCTCACTTGTATCTAATTTAGTAAGTCCTGTGGGAGGCTTCATTTGCATTAGAATCATGTCCATCAATGTAATAACACTTGCATGTTTACAGAAACCACAGGTGTGCTGCCACCTATGCTTGTGCTTACCTTTGTGAATCAATTAACTTTGGGTAGTGTTTTACCAGGGGAAACTTCTAAAGGAAGTTTGTGAGCTTTTTGTTGTGTAACTGCTGCAATCCTATCATAGCTGGAAAAGGGAATAAAGGAGGGGGATAATGTGTTGTAAACTAAGATCTAAAATGTTTTGTTTCCAAAGACTTGGATGAACAACATGATGAAGACATCTGAGCCCAAGATTAAGCATTTTGAAGGTGATGACTACACATGCATTACATTCCAGCCAGATCTGTCTAAATTTAAAATGGAAAAGCTTGATAAGGATATTGTGGCCCTGATGACAAGACGAGCGTATGATTTGGCTGGGTCGTGCAAAGGAGTGAAAGTCATGTTGAATGGGAAGAAACTACCTGTAAGAACATCACTTGATATATCTTGAGTGTACTGATTATTTGGTGCAGAGAGTAGTGACTGTTACCTGTTACTTGTAGGTGAATGGATTTCGCAGCTACGTAGATCTTTACGTTAAGGACAAGCTGGATGAAACCGGAGTCGCGCTCAAAGTCATCCACGAGGTCGTGAACGAACGATGGGACGTGTGCCTCACTCTGAGTGAAAAAGGCTTCCAGCAGATCAGCTTTGTAAATAGTATAGCTACCACAAAGGTGAGTGGTTAGATGGAAATGGAAATGATAAAATGCGTGCTGAGGCTATGCCCAGTCAGGTGTTTGATAAAAAAGTGAATCTGGGTTGCTATAAATAAAAAGGTGAGGTAATCCTCTGCATGAGGGGAACTGGCAGAGCAGTTGGATGCAATCAAAATACATTCATAGCAGTATTTCTACATAAGCCCTAGTTTTGAAAGTGCTAGTAATCATTATTGGTGATACTGATGTCTTATGTGAGCATCCATGGCATTGAAGAAAATGGAACTAATTTACTTCTTCCTTTTCAACACATTGTAATAAGATAATTCTGAAAGTAAGGTTAAAAAGTGTACAAACGCCTTTAAAGCTACCAGTAGCAAGTTTTGGAGAGCAAAAATGGCTTTTGGTGTCCTCGGCTCTTGGCTGTCCATTTATTGCTTTACAATGTAAAAAGTTGGCCTGAAGTGTTGAGATTGATTTTCTTTTATTTGTGTATCTTCGTAAGGATATCTAGGTTTTCTTTGCAACTATAGTAGTAGTGATATAATAACAAAGAAAGATCTTAAATTATGCTAAAGCAGCAATGTGGTCAGCATACTAAATAAAGTACAGCTCTGCTTCTCAACCTGTGGGGGTGGTCAGGCACGAAGAGAATCAGCTGAAATCAACCAGCATAACTCTTATTTATGCCCTTTTGGCGTGAACAAGGTTGTGTGGTCCACCATGGTGAAAAAAAAAGTCTTTATCACTTCTGCTCTTCACAAATTGCACTGGATGAGTGACCTAACAACTAGGCAGTTAGGTTGTTAGGTCTTACTAAACAGTCTAGTTATTAGAGGTAGCAGATCTAACAAGCTGGATCTAACAAGACTCGAACACGCAGTCCTAGGAATTGGAGAGACTGCTTCTAGACAATCTTAACTGCGAGCTTTCCAAAAGATGGGAAAGATAAGAATCGGTATTCCGATACTTTGAAGCCTCTCTTGCTCAGATCTCTGTTGAAAGAGTCAGAAGAAAATGCTAATGGTAGCACAAATGGTTCATAAGCACCGGTGGTTACATTTAGTCAAGCAGGTGCCCAGGAATGTCAGTGTTAATCTTTGGTGTTAGGTGATGTGTAGCCAGTGTTTGGTGGGACATAATTTTTATGACATAACTTCTTTTCAGTCATCTCAGTATAGCTGAATGAGTGTTCTGGGGGAACAGGGCAAGTTTATTTAATTGTAAAATATTTACTTTCTAAGTGTGCATTGAAATTAAAAACTTTGTCAAAACTAGGGATGACAAATCTGGAAGTTGAAGGGTTGCAACTTTGTTTTAGTTCAGGCCTCTTTGTGAAACATAAAGAAGAAAAATAACATTACCTTAAAGCTGTGTACAATACTTCTATGAAGAAACTGGCTATGTTGAGAAACTTCATTATGCTTGATACCAGGCTAAAAAATTGTTTGAAAAAACTGAGTACTTCCTGACTCCTAAGTAAAATAAATTGCTTGCACTTACTCCAGAGATTTTGAATTTTACTCTCCTGCATCAATTTTCACCATCATGCAGTTACACATACATTGTTATATTTTATTTTGGAATATGCTTAGGAAAAAGTTCTGTGTATTGTTAAAAAGTAAGTGTTGTAATTTCTAGTTTTCCTCACTCTCTCAATCCATACCATGCGTGTGTTACTGGGTGTGGGATGTTCAGGCAGTGAACCCCCTCACCAGCAGTTGTTGAGCAGCTGCCCACTGATGGGACATAATGGGTGGTAATGAACTGCATCAGCTGCCTGCTCCCTGTCTGCTAACAGGTGAGGAGCTCACTCTAGCTGTTAGCTTGCACTGTTTGCTGACAGCTTTTTGTTTCTGCATCTGGGTAAATTTCACCCAGCCACAACTTCCCCCCACCTTTTTTAAACTTGCTATAAATTCTAAGTATCTTTTTTTTTTTAGGTTGCTGGCGTGGTGTTTTTGGAGGGGTGTTTGGGAGGTCAGGCAATATGTTGAGGTGCAACTCCCTTGTTTAGTTCTTGTAAATTTCTTACCTTTTCCAGCCCCCCATTTAATCAAAATTTTGCCATAGTAGATTACCACAAAATTCAACTTCAGACTCTGATACAGCATTTGAAAGAATGTTTGTAGCTATTAATAGTTGTACAGATAACCTTCAGTGAGACTTGAAAACTGATTGAACATAGTCTTCTTGAGTTCTGAATTTCAAATAGTAGCTATGGTAGAAATTGTAGTAGAAACCTCAGCTTTAACACAGCAATCTAATGATAATTTTAATATGGTGGCACTGCTAACTCTGTAATGCTACCAATCATTTTAGCAGAAATGTTCAGTCAATACATTTGCAGTGTCAGAAAGTAGACTTGCATGGAGAGAGAATCCCAACATGTCAAAATTTGCTGGAGTTCAGTAAGAAATTCAGGATTACTCTAGATATCAGATTTAGTTTCATAAAATAAATATAATTTAAAAAAATGCAAAAGAAAATAGGCTTGAAATTGTAAATCTAAATACATGCAAACTTCAAATTTATAGCTAGGTTCTGAATTTTTCTACCATAAAAACCATTTATCTGTCCATAGAGTTTAACTATAGCTTACATCCAAATCGGTGGAAACTGTTAGCTATGAGAAGAATGAAACATATATCGGAAACAGTCAAAGCTTCATTTTTAAGATTTTTGTTAGCACTTAATTAGATACCTTTGCATCATGAAGTTGGCAAGAGAGGGATTATTACCTTCTGGTAAGACAGTGTTCTGCACTTCCAGCTCTCTTTCCCCGTAATTCCAGAGTTGTAGTAATCTTTGGCAGACCTCTAGATTCAGAGGGTATTTTTGCCTTCGTGTCTTGTATGGAACTGTTCTGACAGCTGGGGCAGTTCCAGGCTGTTCTGGTCCCATAGTGGGTACATTTGCCACCTGCTGGTGAGATGGTTGAGAAGGTCCCAACTCTGAGCTCTGAACATCCCTCACTCACAGCTGCATGCTTAATAATGGACTCAGGAATGGGGGACTGCTGTAATAACTAGTATCTCCTAAGAATAAGAACTACTGTAATAACTAGTATCTCCTAAGAACAAGAATTACTGGTAAATTGTTGGTTCTCTTGATATGTCAGATGCTACTTTTAGCAAAATTTAAAAATTGCTAAAGTTTTAAATGCAAAAATATACTGAGATGTTCCCATAAGCATAAGTTTTCAGTAATGTGATGAGTAAAAGAAATGCATTTCAAGATTGCCATTCAAGTGTGGAATGATTTTGAAATGTGTAATTTGATATTTTCCTGTAATAGCTTTTCTTTACAGTTTGGAAATGGATTTATTTTTCTTTAAAGTGGCAGAATATTGATAGATCAGCTTTCAACTGAACCCTCACTCTGCTGAAACTCTGTCATCCATATGTGGATAAAAACAGTTGCATTTTAATTTTGGCAGCTTTTGGGGTTTGGATGTGGATATTTTGGTTGGGGTTTTTTTTAGAAGAAATGCCATGAGAAGAGACTTCGTGTGGTGCTTCTAATGGTTTGTGTTGCTGTTTTAGTAGAGTACTCTAGAAACTGAGAGAAACCATAGATGGTTTCTTTGAAGTGCAAGTATGGGTTTGGTTATGACTAAAAATATTTACTAGCTTAACCATTTTGGTTTTATCACTCTCTTTAAAATAAATAAATAAATAAATCTCTGCTGTCTGCATGAAGCTGAGAACACAGCTGCTATCCCATCAATTCAACTTCTTTACATTTTCAGTCTTTTCACATGCATATTCTGACTTAAAATGTAGAATCCTAACTTTTGGGGTTTGATTGCTAGTTGTTTTCCTCTTTTTGGCCACTGCTTATTCTTGGTTTTGTTTTCTCTTACTTATTTCTTATCTATCCTATAGACCCTCATAGCTGTCAAGAGCTTTTTTTTTCCTCCTCAGTTCTTTTTTAAATACAGCTTTAAAGAGTGAGGGTTGTTCTGTTGTTACTTCATGGTGAACTTAGATATGTGTTCTTTATTTTGTCTGCTCTAATGTAGATTGGTCTGAACAGGAGCCAGTATTTAGTCTGTATTTTTGTAAGGTGCTAACTGGTCTAAAGCAAAGGTGATCTGTGTAAAATATGGGAAGTTGAGTTAGGTATGTTTTCATTTTATGGGATATGCCTGCATCACTCCACTTTCCATTACAAGATTTTAGTCAAAGTGTTATGAACTTCCTATGACAGCCACTAGAATTTAACATTTTATTAATATTTTGGCTTTTTTGTCTACAAATTTAAGGGAAGGTTATTTGAGTAATCAATCATTTAACTTCTGTCATCCTCACTTGAATGAAGACTGAATGACTTGGAAAAAACCAGATTTTTCTATTTTATGCTGCAACTCAATGTGCTTGTATTTCTATACCAAAGTATGGCTACAGGGATTTTGTTAATACAGCTAAAAGCTATTAGGAAATTCAGTGGTTATTTTGTTTATTATTTGTTTTTTTTCTCGTCCCTCATTCAGGGTGGTAGGCATGTTGATTACGTGGTGGATCAGGTTGTGGGCAAACTGATAGAAGTGGTGAAAAAGAAGAATAAAGCTGGAGTTTCAGTCAAACCATTTCAGGCAAGTAACTTTATGCAAAAATACTGAAAAAGGTGAATGTGAGAATTTTGTTGAGTAAATTGGTTTCTGTGTTTTAAACAGGTGAAGAACCATATATGGGTTTTTGTTAATTGCTTGATTGAAAACCCATCATTTGATTCCCAGACAAAGGAAAACATGACATTGCAGCCTAAAAGTTTTGGGTCCAAGTGCCAGCTATCTGAGAAATTTTTTAAAGCAGTAAGTAAAGCTTCCTCTTTTTTTTTTGGTTTTTGGTTTTTTTTTCCCCTCTGTGAAGTAGGAATTGACACAGTGGACCAAGTGTATGTATGTTGTGTAGCAGAAGATAAGTTATAGTTCATTATGGTGCTGCAGTGACATTTGCATACTCTGGAAGTGGAATGAAGGCATCTCTGTTCATTCTCTGGTCTTAATGGATGCAGTGACTGTTTTGATTGTTGCCCTGGATTTAAAAGTGAGCTCCATCTGATCAACTTGTTTGTTGGAGATTCTGGCATTTACGTTGGTGAAATGAATTCAACTCTTAAAATCTAAATGAGGTCCTTGATCAGTGTTTTTTGTGTAAAAATATTTTTCTGAAGTTAGGAGTATTGTCTACCTTACTCTTTGGTATCAATCCTATTCTGTTTCACTGGAGTGAAAAGAAAGGGAGGGGATATTTCACATTTACTTGTTCATCCAGTAATTAAAGAAATGTAAAATGGTGCCTGTAGTATTCAAAGTGATCAAGTGATCATTATTGTCAAGCAGTGAGTTTAAAATTTTTTTCTGTAGATGGGCAAAGAATTGCTGTTCTAAATTATTATATTTGTACAAATACATCAGAGAGGTTTTTCCTCTACTACATTTTCATATAATGAAGGAAAAGTAGAATTCTGTTAGCCAGAACTCATTATACTAAGTCCTATTTCATGCTAGTAGCCTAAAATGAAACTCCAGTAGTGAGGACAGTGCCACTGCTAATGCTCCTGGCATCAAAACTTTACTGATTGTATAGTGGTTTATTCTTCTAATTCTGTGTTATGGGTGACATTCCTGTAGAATTTAGAGGGGAAAAAAAACCCCACAACAGCCTTGTGTAATGAAATCTGAAGAATGAATACATGTTGTGTTGCCATCAGCAGGTTTGATTTATAGTGTTTCTAATATTCCCAGAAGTAAACATTGATTTCCAGATGCATTAAATGTGCAGCACAATCTCAACAATGAATGCTGTATTATGGGGGATAATTAAAAGCCAAAGCTCACAGTATTTTCCTCCATCTGTGTTTTCTTTTGATGTGAAAGAAAACCTAAAGCAGTTTTAGTTTAGAAAATATACTATATGCTATTTTTGCTGCAGATGTGTTTCTAAAATTGGTATCTGATTCTCAAGTGGTTGGTAAGAAAGCTGATTCTCAAATAGTTTTGATTGTCTTTCAGCCATTTTCAGTCATTTCCAAAGAAACTTTAAATGGTCATAAATATCCCATAAGGCTGCTTTTTGCTGTCAGAATCCAGGAAACAAGTGCTCAGTACCTAAAACGTCTCAGCACATCAACTACACAGCATAAGAAAACCTCTTGTGAGGTCTCAGACCTCCTTTGCTCTTTGTATCAGTTACAGAAGTGGTGGAAAAGGGAGCTCATTTTGTGTTGTGTTTTAGTTGTAAATGCATAAAGTGCTAAACAGTAAGGTGTCTGTTAATTCCTTGACCTTTCATATGTTGCAATTTTTAAAATTTAGAGGACTTTAGTGTTTATGATTTAAAACTGAGATGTAAGAATCTGCTATCTGAAGCTTTATTTTTTTCTCATCCACAATTCTGATTTGTTGCTTGTAGGCCTCTAACTGTGGTATCATAGAGAGTATTTTGAATTGGGTCAAATTTAAGGCACAAACTCAACTGAACAAAAAATGTTCATCAGTGAAACACAGTAAAATCAAGGGCATTCCAAAACTGGATGATGCTAATGATGCTGGTAAGAGCACTTACTTTTAAGTTCTTTATTGTTTCATAAATTCTTTACAGACATGCTAATTTGAAACCTGACTTTTATTTCTCATCTGTGTGTGTTTTTTTAATAAAAATCTTTCAGGTTTTCTAAACTTTCTAGAGCTAGAATTCAAATGTGACTGTGAGTTTGGTATCAGGAATGCTGTCCTCTTTAGGGTAGAGAATTAACAACACTGAACAAAAGTGGCAGTCTAGGTTGGTATTGGAAGAGTGTGTTATCTTCTAATTGTGGTTTCCTGCTAAATGGTGTTACTAATATTCCATTTTGGAGGTGACTGGTCTTCTTGACCTTTCTAATGTGGAAAGATCAGAACCTTTATAGGGTCAGAAGGTATAGGAAGTAAATCATATAGTGTGCAGACCTGAGGGAATGGTTCAAGAGACTTATTTCATTAGACTTTAAATGCCATTAGGTTCCTGTCTGGGAATATAGGGCAAGCTGGCAATCTCTGCTGATTTGCTTCCTTAGCACAGATAAAGGATCAGGATCAGCTGGCAGTCTTTGTGCCAATAGCAATGGGATGGGAATTGTTGTTGAATGATTTGAAGGGCACACATGACTAAAGAGCTCAAAATGTTGCCAATCTGTGTTAATGTGTTAATGTTAGTTGGTTTTTAATACATCCTCACCTTAAGCAAAAGTAGAGAAATTGCAGTGTAGTATGTGAGTGGGCTGAGTAGGTAAAAGCATGTAAAACTGAGAAAGAGGCTTGGTTTTGGTTGGGTTTTGTGTTTGGTTTGGGGTTTTTTTGTGCTTCAGCATTCAAGCCAGAGGTGTCTTGATGAGATGGTGGTTCTGTTTAATTTTCCTCCCTTTTTTTTTGGTTCCTTGGTTATTATTTTTTCTAATTGAGGTTTCTTCAGTACTTAATTACTTTTTCATTTATTCAGATATCATATTTTGCCTCAAAAGCTGATAATCACATCTACTCTAGTATTTTGCCTGTGGAATTTTTACTCCTCACTCAGATATATGTTCCTGATACTTTTCTTGCCAAGTAGATTGTGTGCTTGACGAAATTGCATATTTGCATGGATATCAAGCCGTGGATATCAAATCATATAATGAATGATTTTGGACACACTTTTTTGGTATTTTTTTAGCTTTGCTTTGGAGATTAGGCTTTAAAATCGCTTTTTTTTTTTTTTTTTTTAAATTGGGATTGAGGGGAAGGGAGAATCTGTAACAGGGGAGCTAATAAAATATTCTGTTGTTTTTCATCCTGAAAGTTCCTCATCTAAGAAGGCAGGTAGGGGTTCATTTGGGCTGAACACTCATGCTAAAGCTTTGCTTGAATGCCTGTTACCCAGGTATTTCTCTGATGCTTAATTATTGTTTCTTGTTGAGGGAATTCTGCATCTCCTGAGGAGGCTTAGCCAGGTATTGGTTTATTGAAGATCTGGAAGATACTGAATTTCTGATATTGAAGGCATTGCACATTCAGGGTGGACACACAAGAAGTGCAGCAGGGAGAGAACAGTCTCTGGCCACAAACCCCTCTGACTTTAGTTATTCTTGTGGGTTTTAGATTTTATTTTTACTTCAAGAGTGAATTTGAAGCTGAGGTCCAGCATCCACAGGTTTCTTGTGTGCCTGGTACCCCAGAATGTTTCAGTCATTGCCAGTTAATGCCTAAGAATAGGGGAGAGGTGTATCTCTAGAGTGATACACGTGCTGCAGGTTTCCTCCCCCTTCTCTGTAAAGAAAGGGTCCTATACCTGGTCATTCTTGCTTTTTTGTGATCTTGAACAGCTATACATTGTTCTGTGGCTTGTTGGAGGAGAAAAGGTAGAAATCAAAGCAAAAATTAAGAATATAGGATTGTAAGGGAGCACCTAGATTACTAAATCAGGTGAAGCATAAAAGCATTTTTTGGACCCGTCACTTCATGTAGTTTTGTCTTTGAGTTCTTTAGAGCTGTGCTCAGGAAAATACCTGGCTTATTGTATTTCTGTGAAATTAATTGCTACTGATTGCATCCATTGCAGAAGAAAGTGAACCTGGATGACATTAACATGTGTTTTCTGCAGTTCATTTATGAAAAATATTGGGGCTTATGTATTCTAAAATGGCAGACTGGTGTTTTTCTAGGTATTTGGAGTCCATCTTGCTGGTAGGTAGTCACTGCCAGTGTGAATAACTGGCTTAGATTATATAAAGTAACACATCTTTATTCAGAAAAGGAAAGGTGCTGAATATAAGTTCTGTGTAATAGGAAGTATGGGGTGTTTTTTATCTACCAGATTTACAGCACACATTTTAAATACCAGTATATTCAAAACTACCTTATTAGCAGTAGGTGAGACTCAACCAGCTTGAAGTTTTTTTTGGACTCTTTCCTACCATAGGCCTTGATAAAATAGCAAAGCTACTTGATGACCATTTGCACTGTTGCAGAAGGATGGGTTCCTTTTTTCAGCCTGCTTGTTATTTAGAACATCTATTCCACTGCTACAGTTGCAGGAGGCAGAACATGAATGTCATTGCAGTTTTGAGCACACAGGCACCGAAATGCTGTGTGTCTTGTAGAATCAAAATTGCACTGTTAGTAAAGATTTATTTTTCTGTTTGAGAAATTTGTGAGGTATAAGAAGTGCAAATGTTCTCATCATTTGAGCTTTTCTGACAAATTTTTCATACAGTTGTCTGGCTTTAGCTGATAGACAATAAAAAGGGAAAACCACAAAAATGTGATTTAACAAATTACTTTTTAAAATATACTGTGAGGAAAGTGAAAATGCAGAATGGGAAAGAATCCTGTATGTAACTCAGACATGCATAATGTATGTGTGTAAGAAATTTGCAGCTAGCAAAATGAAATGGTGAAGGTAGAGAAGCAATCTGTCTTTTCTTGTGCAGATGTGTGGGAACCATTATATAAGATGTGCCACTATTGCATCCTATTTTGCTCCTTGTCCATAGCAATCCCTAGTGTACTGCTAAGGGCAAGGATACTCATTGCTGTGCAGTTTTAGTGGCATGGAAGGCCATGCCTAAGAAGAGAAATTCAGCCTACTTAAATTAACTGATGAGAGGAAATTACATGTAGAGTAGAAAGAATTCAACTGTATTTCTTTTATTTGAGTTAATCTTTCTGGTTTTTTGCCTTCCCTCTACTTCTTCCTGGCCTGCAGGTGGCAAACATTCCTTGGACTGCACATTGATATTAACAGAAGGAGACTCAGCCAAATCTTTAGCTGTCTCTGGCCTAGGTGTTATTGGTAGAGACAGATACGGAGTCTTCCCGCTCAGGGGCAAAATTCTCAATGTCCGAGAAGCTTCTCACAAGCAGGTGTGTAGTTTTGTCCTTTCCTTTTTGCTGACAAATGGATGTCCTCCCATTTATTCTTCATTTCTAGATTTGCATCTTCATCTTTCAATTTTTAATTTTTTCATGGAAGTTTTGTGACTGAGATTTCATAAAGTACCAGCTATTTTGAAGCCTGGGATAAGCCTGTAAATATTAACTGTAGCAGTGCAGTACTGGGATGATGAAGTTCATTTCTTCACAAGTGAAATGAAATCTTGCTATGACTCATATTCATGTTTCACATAAGTACTTAAAGCCCCTCAAGCTTTGTATTCTCTCCATTAGCATGTGATTTCATGGACTCACAACATGAGTCAGCAGCCAGCAGCATTACCCCATCATACTGCTCCTGCTGCCATTCATAATTTGTCTGTAATTAGAGGTGTGCTGCAGATGGCCATGAAGACAGTGGGAAAAGAAGGCAGCTTTGTGAGATCACTTTTTGTTACACATGTAGTTTTCTCCCAGCTTTCCCCATCCAAAGTGCTTTGGCTGTAGAGGAGAAAGAGAGTGGTGCAGTCTTGAGAATTTGCACGTACAGAAGAAATCATTGCAAGTGCAAAGGCTTCAAGGGGTGGGAATAAAAAGCTTATGAAGTTGAGGTCAGGGTGCATTGAAAAAACAGCTAAAAAGCAAGATTGGGATGTTTCTGAATCTCTGCTTTTTACACTGGCTGCAAAAATAACTTTTTTGTACAGATTATGGAAAATGCAGAAATCAACAACATCATCAAAATAGTTGGATTACAATACAAGAAAAGCTATGAAGATCCAGAATCTCTGAAAAGTTTGAGATATGGAAAAATTATGATCATGACAGATCAGGTAAGTCTGAAATTCACAGATTTTAATCTACAAAGCTTCTTACAATGTGTTTTGCTGCAATTTCACAGGTTATGAGGTTTCTTTATGGAATTAATTTATCTACATATATTGTTTTCATTTCTCTAAAAGGACAACTGAACTTTGCTGCACAAAACAGCAAGAAACCGAAGTAATAATAAGAACATGCTATTGATAATTCAAAAGTATGTTGAAAGTAAGGACAAAAGTAGACAGTAAATTAGGTGATATTGCTAGCAAGTCAGGTAGAAACAAGAATGTAGGCAATTATGTTTGGATAATCTTATAACTGAACTATCAAGCATCTTGCCACCAATGAGAACTGTGGCCAGATTTGGCTTTTTTCCACTCTGTGGAAAATTCAGCTCTGTGGTGTCTGGGGGAGCTGTGTAGCTCCCAGCAGAATCATGCCACAGGCAGAGAAACTTTGAACAGCAACCATGCCCTTGGCTTGGAAGAGCTTTTTAATAGCTCAGGGACTGTGACCTTCGCAGGTGGTTATTTCATACCCAGGTCAGATTTGGAATCCAAATTAAAACCAACTGTTCCTTTCTGTGCTTTCTGTCATCAGGCATTGTGTTGATGTATTCAGGCCAGTGAGTGGGGGTTTTGGTGGTTTGGGGAGTCTGATACAAGACTGCTTCATGTTTTCATGTTCTGATTCAGGATCAGGATGGATCTCACATAAAGGGCTTGTTGATCAATTTTATTCATCACAATTGGCCATCACTGTTGAAACATGGTTTTCTTGAGGAATTCATCACCCCTATTGTGAAGGTATGGGTTCTGTTATTGAGATTTTATGGATTATTTACAGCACAACAGAAATGTTGATTTTGTTTGTTTGTTTTTTCAAAGGCAAGCAAAAATAAGCAAGAGCTTTCATTCTATAGTATTCCTGAATTTGATGAGTGGAAAAAGCATATGGAAAATCATAAAGCATGGAAGATAAAATACTACAAAGGTTTGTTTAAAAACAAATATGTGAACCCTATGAATAAATAATAACAAATGGGTGCTATGAATTTTTATTATAGCTGTTTTCATGATAGTATGTTACATAATGATTTTATAATATTCCCAGGAAAATAAAAAGGATAAAATAATAAAACTTAAATTTTGAATATTGAACAACTATTTATTTTTATTGCACAGGATTGGGTACCAGCACTGCTAAAGAAGCAAAAGAATATTTTGCTGACATGGAGAGACATCGGATCTTGTTTCGATACGCTGGGCCTGAGGATGATGCTGCCATTACACTGGTAAGAAATCACAAAAGTGCTTCTTTTTGATATGTTTTTGGTATGTTTTAGTTTGTTCATTGTGTGCTGAAAATGGCACATGAGGAAGTCCTGACAGGGCTGGTTTTGGTTTTGGTTTTTTTGAGTACCTGAATAAAAGTACTTTGGGCAGAGAAAGAATCTTTTGGAAAATGTTTTAAATTTTGGAAAAAGCTTAATCCATGCCATAAAATGAACTATACCTTCTTTTAGAAGCTTTTAGCTTTGATAATTTTGTGTGGTGTGAATATTAAGAAATCCTACAGCCAGAATTGCTTTTAAAGACAGAACATACAGAAAAGTACTCTGAGGGGTTTTTATTTGTTTGGGCAGTAGAGCCCAAATAAATTATGTTTCACATGTACTTAGGGGTCTGTATTTTGTTTCTGAGTAAATAAGATCAGATAAATATAGTTTATTCATTGAAGATCTGTCAGTGTGTTATATATGTATTCATGCATGTGCTCTACATATTTGAATTTGAAGTTTTGCAAATAGTTGTGTGCAGGAAAATACTTGTGTTTCAAAGAAAGCTTGTGGAAGGACAGTGTATAAAGTGTCTGGAATGAAGCTGTTTTCTCAAGAAATATTTCAATTTTTATCTACTTTGCTATTTTAATTGCAGCTGATATATTAGTGAGAAAAAAAGGTAGGAAGGAAAAGAAAGGGAAAATGGAAAAATATGTATCTTAGACAAAACAACGTTTTTCTTATCCTGTGGGTACAGTAAAATGTGTGGTTTTACTAACAGAATTCTGATCTCTATTTCTGCAAAGAGACCTCCATATACAGGCTGGTGTATGAGGCCATGTAACCAATTGTGGCTGATCCTCTCTGTTGCCTAAAATAGTATTCTGTAAGTCTGGGAGGAAGCTGTTCACCTCTGTAACACCTCAGCTAGTGCTGGAGCTGTGTACAGGAGCTTCACTTTCACTTCCACCTGCATTTCCTCTGCTGGTCACTGGAATCCCAGCCCCAAGTTTACCTCTGGGTGCTGTGTGATTATGGACCCCACCAGACCTCATGATAGCTGGACTCTAGGAAGGCAAAAAATATTTCACAAAGCAAATTCTTCAGCATTCTGAAGAACTCTAATGAAGCATTAGAATACCAGTTTAAAGTGGAGAAACAAAAAAAAAAATCCCCTTCTTATTCTATTGTGAAATAAATATTTGAGAACAGCTCTTAATTCCATTAAATCTATTTTTATTCAATTGAAATAATTTTTATGCTGATCCAGCTCTTGGTCATTTGTCACTTCAGTGGTCTAGAAAAGGTATTAATAAACTGAAAGGAGTCAGAAGAAAATGTAAGAATTTAGTCCTGTTTTTTACAAAAGCCTGATCTTAAATTTCCAGATGTCTGACACTGAATGATCTAGCTTTGTTCAGAAGGGAAGTCAGTCTGATGCAAAACAGGGTGATATGGGTTAGACCCTTTCTCAGAAACTAAGTGACATTTAATATTTGTTGTGTAGCATGATGTTGTCCAAGGAGTTGAAACTACTCCTTGAGATCTTTTGGAACACTCCAGTTGGAGTCCTTTCAAAAAGGTGGTGCTGATGACTGTGTTTGTATTCAGGAGAGTGGTTGAAATGAGGACATGATGAAGTTTCTAAATGTTACTCCCTGAGAAAAAAAGGCAGTACCTCAGCAGCTCACAGAATTTCCCCAAAGTAGTCAAAATCTTGTTTAATCTGTTTTTATATATTTTTCTATTTTTTGGGGGAAGAAACTCACTGGAGGGGAACTCTGTTTCTGTAACACCGTGAAGTCAGAACATTCCTCTGTCCTTTTGTAGTGATAAGTGGTTGCTGGAAAGCAATGCCTTGTCGTCATGAAGGCTGAGGCCATCAGTCAGCTGGCCCAAACTCTGGCTTAGGCTTTTTGTGCAGTGTCAGTTTTGTCAGGTTGTCAATTTTTGTAAGAGGACTAGGCATGGCCAGTCAGAAACAGCTACAAGTTACTGACAGAGCAAAGAGGGCATGGAAATGACAAGACTGGGATTTTTTTTCTGATACCATCAGTTGATTTTCTTGATGAGAGCTGGTTATAGCTCAGTCTAAATGATGAACCCAGCCTTAAAGCTGTGTGGGGAAAGACCTTCAAACCCGTGTGTCAAAGCACAACTCTGATGTGAAGAGGGGAAGAAGAATGATAAGATTTGTCTAAATGTGTGCAGATTTCAGGAAAGCAATATAAATTTAAATTGCAAACAGTGAGAAATCTGTCATTTCAAAATACCTTGTGCAAAAATGTCTGAAAAGTCATGTACTGGTACTGCTCCTTAAATGTAAATGTTAGTTATATGGATTAGCTTGTCCAAATAAGCCTTATTGAATACTTGATCAGAAAGTGCAATATACTTAAAAGTCTGTCTGAAGTAACATACATTTGCACAAACATTTGTATGCTGATACTTTAGTGTACTTGGCATCTTTCCAGGCCTTCAGTAAGAAGAAGATTGATGACCGAAAAGAATGGTTAACAAATTTCATGGAAGACAGGCGACAGCGTCGGCTACATGGCCTTCCCGAGGTGAGTCCTCAATCACAGCAATAAATCTGCCAGGTGAGATTTAAATGTAATGTAGTTTTTGTATTGAATGAATAATGTATGTGGTTTTTTTCAGCAATTTTTATATGGTACAGCAACAAAACATTTGACTTACAATGATTTCATTAACAAGGAGTTGATCCTTTTCTCAAATTCAGACAACGAGAGATCTATCCCTTCCCTTGTTGATGGTAAGATGATAATTCATTATGATTTTTTTTGAATTTTCCTGTTTATTGATGGTTTTAAGAGCTGTGATTTGCATTGGAATCAATGCATTCAAGCAGAGAATATAAGAACTTCCATGTGTGTGTTTGCTATCACTTTGTATCACTGGGATCCTCGGATGGATTAGGAAGAGCAGTGCCAGGGGATCAAGGGAGGTGATTCTGCCCCTCTGCTCAGCCCTGGTGAGGCCACATCTGCTGTGTCCACTTCTGGGCTCCTCAGTGCAAGAGAGACTTGGAGCTCCTGGAGAAGGTCCAGTGGAGGGTTGTGAAGATGAATAAGGGACTGAAGCATCTCTCTTATGAGGAAAGGCTGAGGGAATTCAGCCTCAAGAGATGATTGGGAGGGGACTTCATAAATGTGTATAAGTATCTGGAGGTGCTGACAGGATGGAGGACAGTCTCTTCTCAGTGGTGCCAAGCAATAGCACAAGAGGCAGTGCACAGGCACTGATGCAGGGGAAGCTCCACCTGAACATGAGGAAGAACTTCAGTGTGCAGTGGCCACACACGGGAACAAATTGCCCAGAGAGGGTGTGGACTCTCCCTCAGTGGAGATATTAGAGAGGGAGACCATATCCTGTGCAGTGTGCTCTGGGATGATCCTGGCTGGGGAGATTGGACCAGATGAGCTACTGTGGTCCCTTCCAACCTGAAAAATTTTGTGATTTATGTGCTAAGGAATTGCTATGTTTCTTCTGTAAGGAAGTTTAATCTGGTGCTGTGCAGGCTTTTTACTTAACCAGACCTATTCCCTTAGGCCCTACAAGCTCTTTGTTTCTGCTCATACCATCAGAGAAAGCAAATCTCTTAACTGCTTATAATAATTAACATTCAAGTCAGCAGCTGAGTGCAGATGAAGATGCAAATGTTTTCTCCCCTCAGTCTTGCACCACAGGCAGTGCTGTAGTGTTTATTGACCTGTAATCTTGCTAGGCTCCTGTCAGTCAGGTTTACTAACCCTCCCCTTGTAATAGCATGTACATTAAAAGGAGCAATTTTTACTACACTGCTCATTTAATCATTTGTAAAACTGTCTGCAGACAGCATGAACAGGAATTTCTGCCCATGTCATTGTGTGCACAAGCTTACTATGATCAGAAAGAAGGCCTTGAGACTTTGGGGATGGAGGAAGTGCATTCATCCCCAGTTCCCAGTACATTTTATAGTGGAGCTGGTCAGCTTTCTTGACACTACAGACTTAGACCAAAATATTCATGCAGCAAGAGCTTTTTGTGTTTTGGATGAGAGAGGGATCCTTCAAGGGGTAGGTAGTAGCTTCCAGGTAGGATGGATCCCCGGCTTTGATGCAGAATGAAACTGAGTTAGATGTGCAGATACACACCTAGGGAAGCAAAGGAGGTCAGTCTCTGTTTCAGCTTCTCCAGACCTACTTCCTCCCCATACCTGGGTACTTACAGAGCTGTGTGTTTCAAGAGATCATTGCTCCTTACAGCGTACTGTGCACCCAGACTGCCTTCTCAGAAACAGCAGAAAGATTTTGCTGAAACTTAAAATAAAGAATGAACTTGCAGTGGACTGTTTCTACAGAAATGTAAGAAAATAAGAAGGGAACATAACTATTCATATGGTTGCGTGTGTCTGTGTATATATATGCAGCATAATGTAGGTGTATATATAATACTACCAATATTATATATAATTCATGTGAGTGTTTCTGCCAACCTGGGCTGTAATTCTGCATTCTGGGCATGGATATGTGAATTGTGTTAGTGCTCTTGCAATGGTTTTTGTCCTTTAGCATCATCAGGTGATATTTGACAGCTAGCCTGGTCTCAGAAAAAATAATGAAGAGGAAGAACATTTTGACTATCTCTTCACAACTGGTAGTTACAATTGTTACTACGAGGTGATTCTCCTTTGTAATCAAGTCCTTTAAGTCTGTTGCATTCCACAGATTACTGGTAGAAAAACATGACGCAGACCCATTGTAAAAAAGTTTGGATATTACATATTTAAATGAAATGGAAATTGAAGTCAGTCTTTTTTTTTTTTTT
>VYXD01005829.1:105972-209782 GCA_013397195.1 Hylia prasina
TTTTTTTTTTGTCTTCCAGCTTTTGCTCTTATGTTTGACCCACTGTAGTAATGGTAACATTTTACAGTATTCTAGTGCATTTTAGAAATGTATGTGAATTAAAACACTGAATAGCTCAATAAGCATGGTCTAGAACTGGTTATCAAGTTCTGGATAACATGCAGGAAATATGATGCAATTCCTTCTGCACAGATGTTATTCCTAAAGATTGCCTAAGCAATGAAAATAAACCAGCAGATCAGAGACTGGCTTCTTTCTTAAAACTTTAAAAGATCTCAAGAGGATAATATTTTTTTCTTGTTGAATTTTAATACATATTTGGGAATTTCACACAAAAAGTAAAATTTCGGAGTGCTGTGAAGTACATGTAAGCTACAGCTGTCATTGCTGAATTTGTGCTGATATTCTTAGGAAAGAGATTTTGCTGAGTAGAATGGAAAGAATTCTTGACTTGTGGAAGTTGCACATTTAGGATCAAGGTGCCGTTTATTAGAATGATGTATTGGATGATGTATAATTGGCTGAAAAGGTTGTGTTTCCACTTTTTTTGGTAATTTTTTGAGTTTGCAAAAATATTTTTAATTACTTTCTAAAATGATGTATTATTTTGTTGGTATTACAGTGTGAATTTGCTTCTATTTAATGTTTAGGCTTCTTTTAAGAAATTAGAACTGATAATAAGGCAGAGCAAGCTTATCACTTGAAAACATTTTCTTGTTGTATGTGTTGAAAATGGGATGTTGTTCTTAATAGGTCTGAAACCAGGGCAACGCAAGGTTCTGTTCACTTGCTTTAAGAGAAATGATAAACGTGAAGTAAAGGTTGCTCAGCTGGCTGGTTCTGTGGCTGAAATGTCAGCTTATCACCATGGGGAGGTGAGTATGGAGGATGGTGAAGTTGTGAGGACTTTTAGCCTATATAAAATACTAGGTAGATGTTTCTGCTATTAAAATTGCAAACTATTGACTACAATTCTACTAATCACAGTTGTACTTTTAAAGAAAATGAACCAAACTGTATGTAGCTTAGTAAGACAGTGTATTTCCTTTCTTTCCAAGTGTTGGTGCACAGTGTTATCCCAATACATTGTGGGTTGTGGCAAAATAGTAGATAACTGATTACCTAGCCAACTTCTAGATTCTGAAATCATAGGAATGTAGGAACTATGTACTAGGACAATTTTTGTCTGAAACAAGAAATACTGTATTTTAAGGGAATAAGTAGAGAGTGTTCTTCAAAAACGTATCATAATGTCAGAACAAAGATTAGCTCCTGCTTTGTTTATATTTATCTGAAATATTAGCAAGAGTGGCCATATTAACAACCCATCCACTCCTTATCTTCTCCCTTTAGAAGCCATGAGTTGTGTGGTTTGTGCATGCAAGTGTGGTCAGTTTATGTCCCTTTACTTCCCCCAAAGAGGCACTTTAGAAGCAATTGATAAGCTCAGAGGATTTCATAAGCACAGACTGTGTATTCCCAGCAGCCCTTGTAATAGGTTGCAACAGTCCTTTCTCAGGGAGACTGCTTTCTTAAAAATTTAATTCAGGTTAGTCACACAATTTTGGGCCATTAAAAATAGATTTTACTGGCTGACTAGGATAGACTGTCTCATACTTACTACTATGAATATGTATTTTCTTGCAGCAAGCATTAATGATGACTATTGTCAACTTGGCTCAGAACTTTGTTGGAAGTAACAATGTGAATCTGCTACAACCCATTGGTCAGTTTGGCACCAGGCTTCATGGTGGAAAGGATGCTGCCAGCCCTCGCTATATTTTCACCATGTTAAGGTAAAGTATTAATGTCAAGCTAAATGCATACTTTTAAATAGTCTTGTTATGAAACTCATCCTTCCACAACACTCCTTTTTTGGGGGGGTGCGGGGAGAGAAATGGAGAGAGGTTGAAATATTTTGATAGAAGCTCATATTTTGCTTTGGATCTCATAAGTGTGGTTTTGAACATCCATGACATTTTGCTACTCCTACAGTTAAGCAAGGAAATTTTGCAACTGTTTTGATGCTGTGTTGATTTATTACTGGGTGCCCCAGTATCACACTGAGGTCTGTGTTCTGAAAGCTTCAGAGAATATTTTGTAGATGTTAAATGTCAGCCGTTGCAAGTGTACCAGGTACATGTGTTACTGTGAAGGAAACAAACATCGTCCACTGTGAACACACGCTTCCATTGGGAAGAACTTCATTATCTCAGGAGATGTGTACATTGGATTTTCAGCTTCAAAATGACAAAGAGAAAGGAAGACGTGAGAAAAATCTGCAAACAGATGATATCTGGGCCCAAGGGCTGTTAAAGGAAAATGTTCTTTACTTACTGGACTTGAGGTTAAATGGTTTTCTATTTTTTCTTTTTAAAGCCCTTTAGCAAGGCTGCTTTTTCCATCAGTGGATGACAACTTGCTTAAATTCCTGTATGATGACAACCAGCGTGTAGAGCCTGAATGGTACATTCCCATCATTCCCATGGTCTTAGTAAATGGAGCTGAAGGAATTGGTACTGGCTGGGCATGCAAACTTCCAAACTATGATACCAGAGAGATTGTAAACAATGTCAGACGGATGCTGGATGGCCTAGATCCCCACCCAATGGTAAAAATAACAGCATATATTGGTATTTTATATTGATATTGGTATTTGATATTGATATATTGGTATTTGATATGTGTGTACTTACAAAATGAATTCCTATCTCTCTAGAACTTCTTAATTATTGGAGCATGGGACTTGGTTTGTCCCAGTAATTTTATGTAGAAGCTTTACTTGACTGTTGGGATATGAGGCTGGGGAAGGTCACCTTGAAGCAAAAACTTTGCTATTTGTATTTTTAGCAATTATTTTAGAAGACTTTTTGTTCAGTCTGCTGACTGTTACAAGCCTTACAGGGTAGTTGTGACACGGCAGTAGAATAAAAAGTTGTACCTCTCTTTTTGAAGGTACTACTTAAGTATCTTAAGCCAAATTTAACATTTCCTTTCTCTTGTCTGAATTGTTCTCTCTTTTATATATCTGTAGGCAGAGGAGAAGATATTGCTGCTGTTCAAGAAAATCAGCAGCTTCTGAACTGCATTTAGCTTCTGTTCATTCAAAATTTTGGATGTCCCAGAAGTGGTGTGAAAAAAAATGGGCAGGAGGAATACCTGTGTGAACCAAAAGATGAAATACAGTTGATGTAACCTTAATTTTACAACTGATCAGTATTGCTGCTTGGCTGTGCCTGCTAGGCCGTAGAAGCAGAAACATCTTCTCTTCTCTATTTAGATCACAGCACACTGAGTGTGCAACATCAATTTTCAAGACATAGTGGCTTTCCTTTTTCAAATTCTTGGGAACAATGAGATTATTTATTTTTTATTAATGCGGTCCATTGCCCTTCCTTTAGGACTCCTAGGCCTTCTGTGTAGTCTCACAGTCAACTGAAGCTCACTGTGTTTGAAGGAGGCAGTTCTGCCTCCATCTAGCTCCTTTCTGTATGCTGGTATGTGTTTGTGTCAAGCTGGATAAGGAAATCAATCCTGTTAAAAAGAAATTCCTCAGCCTGTTAGTCACAATTTAACCTGGATGGGTTCCACTATCTTTGCCAAACAGCACAAAAATGAAAAAATAGTTAGGGGAGGTAGCACCACTTCTGTAAAGTTATTGTGGGGTCTTAATCTGCTTTCTGTCATGCCTTATTTGTGCTTAGAGTTTTCTTTAAGAAAAAAGAAGAAAAAATCAAAACAAAACCCCACCACCTCGCTGGGTTTAGCTGCATCTTCTTAACATTTTTTCTACTCTGTGGACAGTAGGATAAATGGTCCTGTCACTTGCATGTTTGTATTCTGAGAGTTTTTTCTGCAGTATTTTTCCTATGACTTCAGATTTTCACAGGCATGAGAGGTTTGTTGATGGGTTAGTGCAATAAACATACAGTGCTAACTGTATGGAGTATGGAAAATAAATACTTTTCTGATATTTTATTATAAAGATTGCTACCACTTTGCTGGTTTTTCCAATTTCAGCTCCCAAACTACAAAAACTTCAAAGGAACCATTCAGGAACTTGGTCAAAATCAGTATGTAGTGAGTGGTGAAATATTTGTGGTGGACAGGAATACAGTAGAGATTACAGAGCTTCCTGTAAGGACATGGACCCAGGTAAGTAATAGTGAAATACATTTTAATATAAACAAAAACCAGAAGAATTCCTCATTAAATTATTTAATCATACGTCTGCATGAACTTCTAACACACTTTCTGATTATACTTACACAGAAGGGAACATGGTTTCATTCTCCTGTGTGCTTTTGTAGAAGATGGTTCTCTGTGCCATCAGCTGTCCATACCACACCTGCTTCTCCTGCTGAATTCATAGTTAATCCACTTTACAGTAGCCTTTTCTGGCCTGGTTTCTGCCTCTTATGTTTGTGCTACTCTTGGCCTGCATTTTGCAGGTTATGCTGCTTCTGTAAGTTATAAGTGGTATCAGATGTAACGCACAGAGCTTTGAAAGTTTATGTTGTTCAGTTGGTTTGCATTTTAAGGCATTTCAAGTGGTTCTGGTTTTTGCTGCCCTATTTTTGACAGGTGTACAAAGAACAGGTTCTAGAACCTATGTTGAATGGGACTGAAAAAACTCCAGCATTAATTTCTGACTACAAGGAATACCACACTGATACAACTGTGAAATTTGTTGTGAAGATGACAGAAGAAAAGCTTGCACAGGCAGAAGCTGCTGGATTGCACAAAGTCTTTAAGCTTCAAACAAGTCTTACTTGTAATTCTATGGTAACTTTTTCATGTTTGGCTATCAGAATCCCTACTGTTGCTCGTTGTAAAATCAAATGTTTTTGTAGTATACTTTGGTTCTTGGTATTGAACAGTGCATTTTGTATTTGAAATTGTTTCTATAGAAGAAAACTGTAATGATGACCAATACTAAGTAAATATGAATAAGCAAATCCATTTTAGTCCTGATGAGTCTTTCAAATAAGACAGTCCTGGGGTGATTGCCTTCCTGTAATTGAAAATTTCCTGTGCAGCGAACCAGAAGTGGTTAATGTAAAGTAGATCATACAAATAACTTTCTGCCATATTATAATTAGATTTGAGTTTTAAACTTGAGACAAATTACATTTTCAGAATTGCACTTGCTGCAGGACTGTTACTCCTTTAATAGGAGTTAAATGATCCAATGTTTCCACCAGCATAAATCCAATTTTAGGTGCTAAGGTATAGCAAACACTGTTCTTAAGCTGCTGAAGACATAATATTGCTGTAAAGTACTACAGATATGAATATACAGATGTCTATAATTTCTGCAAAGATTTCTAAACATTCTATGTTTACAGATACTGAAAAAACAGTTCTATTTTTTAATAGCAGATGCTACTTTCAGATATTATCACAAAACACAAATATCATTATTGCTGCTATTCCTGGGTACATCAAAAGCTATGTGAAAATAGGTTAAAAATAAATTAAAGTCTGTAGAATTGGAAAAGGAAAAAGGCCTTTCTCAACTAGTTTTGCAGCTTGTACTTGAAAAGCAAATCTTCCAAATCAGGGTGATGTATTTCTCACATATTTAAACAACTGTAAGAACTGCTGTGAGAGTCTGTTGTGAGTTTTGCATTTCACAGATTACAAAATGTTCTGCAGCTGAATTCCTGCATTTTCTGCCTGCCAAAATAAATAATGAATTGTAAGGGCTGCTTTCTGTACCTGTGTAGGAATTAATCTGCCCTAGTGTATGAACCTTAAAAAGTTATGTGAGCTTGGCTGTTGTGCCCCAGCTCCCAAATAGCTATTTTGGATAGATGAATTGCCCCCTAGAGGGGTTTATTTCTTTCAGTTGACTATGGAGGGCACCAAGGGTGACTAGTTCACCTATAAATGTCTAAACTGGAGATGTCAGAAGCCAGGCAGGATTGATTCCACCTATCAAGGTGGAAATGATTTCTTACTTTGTGCTTGAACTTGAAGGATGGTAGTTTTCACAGCTGAAAAGTGACAGATTTCACAGCTGAATTGAAAGATTATTAAGGATTATTAAGCTTTTCAACTGTTATATTAAATAGTTGTGAATCATCAGTTGCTACTGAACTTGCGATTTAATTTGTAGATAAAATTAGTCATTCAAGTGAATTCAGGCATATTTCTCTATATAGCTGTCTTTTTGTTTGATTGTGCTACCATAAATCTCATCCTAGACTTGTGAATAAAAATAATCCATCCAGCTCTGTGCTGTGTAGCTCCACAGTGAGATTTGAGTTCACACCCCTTGAAATACCACTTTTTTGTACGGTGTTTTTGTATGTGCAGTAGAACTGAACACTTACACAAGGGCTAACAAAGTTCCAGTTAGGCAGCCTCTCTCAAGTCTATCCTGTATTTTCTAGGTGCTGTTTGATCACATGGGGTGCCTAAAGAAGTACGAAACTGTGCAGGACATCCTGAAGGAGTTCTTTGATCTGCGGTTACATTATTACAGCCTGCGCAAGGAGTGGCTGGTGGGAATGCTGGGTGCAGAGTCCACCAAGCTGAACAACCAAGCTCGTTTCATCCTGGAGAAGATACAAGGAAAAATTACCATTGGTGAGTAAACTGAAGTTAGAATTGTTAACAGTGAGGGAAGATCTGGAAATTATTTAAGTATACTAGAAAATACTTGCACACAAGATTTTCACGACACTGACTTGCCTTCTTTTTTTTTTTTTTTTTTTCCCCTCCCTTGCTCTGTGTTTGTGTGTGTCTTGTAGAGAACAGATCAAAAAGAGATTTGATTCAGATGTTGGTCCAGAGGGGTTATGAATCTGATCCAGTAAAAGCCTGGAAAGAAGCACAGGAAAAGGTAATAATCTAGATATAGTTGTTGTTGTATGTTGTTACTGCTATAAATCATATTGCTTGTTTTCTAGTAGTCTAACTTAATTAATAACACACACATAGCATTTTAAAAACATTATTCATTACTCATATTGGCTTCCAATAAAAAAAAACAACTAAACTAACACAAAAATAACATCACCTAGTATTGATATTGTATATGGATAATGCTTACAAGAAAACTAGGTAGTACAAGTCTGAAAAATGAGGTTGCAGAGGACTGAATTTCTTAATGTACCCAAATCAAAACTGGCAACTTGATTTCTGACTGGCTGATACAGAAAGTGCTGCATCAGTTACCCCACACATACAACGAATTACTAAATGTAGTTATTTCTACATAACTTATTGTTTTTCTCTAAAGAAACATGGATATTATAAAGCTATGACTTTTAAATTTATTGTAGTAAATTTGACCATGACCTTGATCTGTATTTGTTTCTGCTTTTTTTAAAACCAAGCAGTTTTTGTTGTTCCAAAAGAGAGATGTGACGAGTTTAATTTCAAAGTTACATCCCTGTTACTATGGGCAGACAGAACTTCTTTGAAAAACAGGTTTGAATTTCTGTCAGCCACTCCTTTTCTGTGTCTTTGCCACTGTTTTAGCTATTTGTTTTCATTTCACATTTGTTTTGTATTTTTAATACTGCATTTTAGCTCTGTGGAATGATTTCTATTTTATAACAGAACCGTTATTTAGAGAAATTTTGATCTACTTTCAAATCTCAGTTTGCACACTTGGGGCTTTGATACCAGCTCTTATCCAAAGGACTGTGCTAATTTTCTAAAGGAACAGATATCCATAAATACCCAGAGGGCAAAGGTCTCAGCCCTGAGAGATGGGTAGGACAGCACCAGTGTCTGCAGCCAGCAGCATACAAGGCTCTAGCATGGGTTCAATTTGTTTTCTTAAATCACATTATTGAGTAATCAGCTCTAGAAGGTCACAGGGCCTTTTGGAAAGGTCCAGAAAATATTCAGGTTCTTGAATCTGTGAGGGCACACCTTGCTGCTCTGTGATGGTGCTTTGGAGCAGTGTCCAAGTTCATGCAGAGAGCCAAGATCACTAATACTTGTAATTGTGAATGTTTCACCTCAGGCAGCAGAAGAGGAGGACTCTCAGAATGCAAATGATGATGCTTCCTCTGCTTCTGGGGCAACCTCTGGCCCTGACTTCAACTACATTTTGAACATGTCCCTGTGGTCACTCACAAAAGAGAAGGTGGAAGAGTTGATTAAGCATAGAGATTCCAAGGTTGGTACACCTGGAAGGCTTGTTCTGAAATGACACAGTAATTGCTGATGTGCCTCTTGGGAATGTTCAATCTTCAGTGCCATTTGCTTTAGTTGTGCTTACATTATCTATACTATTTTCATGTTTTAGGAGAGAGAACTAAATGATCTTAAAAGGAAATCTCCTTCAGACCTCTGGAAAGAAGATCTAGCAGCCTTTGTTGAAGAGCTTGAAGTATGTTTTACCTTATATATATATATTTCTGAACCGTGAAATTCATATTAATTTAATTAGAAACACTAATAAAAATATTAAAATTTAAGAAAAATAATTTTAAAAATACTACATTTTGAATCAAAAGTAGGTACATTTCACAATATAATGGTAACTGGGAAATCAATGTTAGATAACTGTGTTCCTGGTAGTGTTTCTCAGGGATTGTTTCTTGCAGATAGAAACTTGGTAGAAGAAAGGATTTTGAGTCTAACAGTGGCCAAAAGTTTGTATTTATCCTTTAATAAAAGTGTAGCTTTTAACTCTACAGGGTAATGAATTTACCAAGATTAAGTGGTCACCATTCCAGAACTGAAAATTGTGTTCAAATTTAAGTGAGAATTAAGGGGAGCCTTGTGCTCCATGTAGAAAGGAGGTGAATCTTACATAATCATCACATTCCACTTTGTTCTCATTAAAAAAATAATGTGTTTCCCCCCTCCTGCCTCCCCTTGTTTGTTAGAAAGTAGAAGCACAGGAAAGAGAAGATGTTCTGGCTGGCATGGTTGGCAAACCCATAAAAGGCAAAGTTGGTAAACCCAAGATGAAGAAACTCCAGCTGGAAGAGACCATGCCATCACCATTTGGCAGAAGAATAGTTCCACAGATTACATCTGCCATGAAAGCTGATGCCAGCAGGAAATTGCTGAAAAAGAAAAAGGTGAACCAAAATGACTGCTACAGTTAAATTATTTATTATGTAACTGGTGTATTTTACTCAGTAGCATAAGTCCAAACCACTGGTGCTGTATTTTTACTGTTTTGCTGACCTAATGTGTAAGAAATTTGTACTTTTACATTTGCAAACCTCTTTGGACTGCTTATTGTTCAGGTGTTTTTATTGAGATAACTTCTTTCCAAGACTATTCAACAAATGTCAGTATACTAGTCTACGTTCATTTATTATCATCTGCAAAACTATTCTAGTTCAATCTTGAAATATAAAGATGCAAACTATTTTGTTTTGTAATTTTAGGGTGAAACTGATTCTCTAGCAATAAAAATGGAGTTTGATGAAGAGTTTGGTGGTGTGCCAGCTGAGGGTGGTGGGGATGACTCACTGAATGCATCAGCTGCAGCAGCTAAAACCCCTAAACCCAAGAGAGAGAAGAAGGAGCCTGGTAAGACCCTGGCACAGCCATAGTTAACCTTAACTGTGTATTTACTGGGCATCCAATGAATTTTTAACACAGTGAGAGAAGGGAAATACAACACAATAATCACTATTTCATGGTTTTCTTGCCTAAAATGAAATATTTGAAAGTATTCTGCTGAAATCCTCTTTGGGCAAGCTACTTTCCTGGGGGTGATGAATCTTACATTTTCTACATTTGAATTCTGGGGGGGGTCTAAATCTTCAAATTTGTGTATAGAAAAATAGATTATTTTTATGTAATGAAGCTAATTCTTTGTAAACTGAAATGTCTAGTTTGTGTGCTCTTTGATACTGAAGGACAGGGCAGTCACCTTCAGCCCCTCAGTCTGAGTAATGGTATAAGATTGTAGAACTTGATTAAATAAATGTATTTTTCTATTGACATATTCAGTCATTCTGACTTTCAGAAAGTTATGGGTGCTGTGGCTTGGCAGACAACCAACGTTCACTTCCCCATTCCCTCTGCTAGGGGGAATTTATTATTGCTGTTTGAGAAATACACAGTAACAGGGAGGCAGCAGCAAAAAAAGAAAGCTGGGGATAGAAGAGAAGATTTAAGTATGAGGGGGGTATTTTTTCCAGAAAAAAAGGGGAAAAAATGTGGTTACACAAATAATTATTCTGAGATAAGATCTGGTTTTAATTATTCGGGGGATTATCCAACCTGAGTAGATTCACTGAGTACAGTTATGACTGACTTCTCTACGTGCAGCTCAAATCTCCCACAGCCAGTGTTGAGCCAGGGCAAATGAGCCCAGCTTGACCTGAGCTTGCCCTGCAATTGACTGACCACATTTTTAACCCCCCCTGTAACAGGATACCCTCTGCTTCTGTTTGTTGTATTTCTCCAATAACTGTTTCTGATCATGTTCCCTGAATAATGGAAAACCGCATTTTTTTTCCTGGAAAACTAGCAACCTTTAAAGAAACACAAGTTTGATGGCAACGGAGATAAAACTTAAAATTAGAGACTTTATGTTTTCAGTCATTAAACAAATCTCTTTGGCAGCAACCAGTCAGGTTCTGTGTGAAATAATTTCATGTTAAATCTTCCTTCAGGGAGGAGAAGAAAATTTACAACATCTAAAGGAGAACTTTTTAAGATGAAAATTTATGCTAAATTTGTAAACAGTTAGAAAAGATGAAAATATTTTTAGCCTGGCTGTAGTAAATGCTTTTACTTTTGGCAGGTGCCAGGGTAAGAAGGACACCATCATCTACAAAATCCAGTGCAAAGAAAGTGAAGAAACGAAATCCGTGGTCAGATGATGAATCCAAGTCTGAAAGTGATTTAGAAGAAAATGAGCCTGTGATTATTCCAAGAGACTCTCTGCTTAGGAGAGCTGCAGGTACCCAGGATTTTGTGAATTGTGTATTGTTACCGAAAGTTTCAACTACAATCCCACATTTTTCTTTTGACCATAGCCTTCCTTTAGGACTTTATTTCCTACAGATAGCTTCCATTACATTTTCTTCACTGTGTGAAGAATACTATTAATGTCAAGATCAGGAATTTGTTATGAAAGATTTGTTAACTTGGATCAGAAATCTTGTCCTCTATTCTAAACCCTAGAATAGAAATTACTCACAAAATGAGTGAATTATACAGGGAACAGACAAAAAAATATTCTTACAAACAAAAAAATTACTCTAATACAATTATACTGCCAAATAAGGCCTAAAAGGCAAGTAAAACATTATCAAAAAATTCTGAACACTCAATGAAAACCAAGACTGAAAGTTTAGAAAAGGTATAAGATTTGATGATTTAAAAAACCCTCTCAAAGTTTTTGGAAAATTAGGAAGAATGTACAAATGGTGGATTCAAGAAAACAATTGTAAGTGAAGGATTCTCATTCCTTAAAAGTACTGATGCACAGTGTCTCCATAATGCCCTTGGCTGAAGGTGTCTGAGCAAGCCACAAGAGATGTTGGATATTTGCTAGCATCTAAATTATTCTTTATTCTTTTCAGCCCTTTATTCTTCCAGGCTGAAACAAATTTGTTACCCACCACTCTTTCGTCTTGCGTACTCTGAGGCAGGGACTTTTCACTTGACTCCCACTTTGATTTGTATATGTATCTGTATTATATAACATAAACAACTCTTCTGAACTGTGTGATTTGCTCAGCTGAGAGGCCCAAGTACACTTTTGACTTCTCAGAAGAAGAAGATGATGCCGACGATGATGATGATGCCAACAACAACAACGATTTGGATGAGCTCAAAGTAAAAACCTCTCCAGTTGCAAATGACAGAGAGGATGAGTTTGTTCCCTCAGACAGTTTAGAAAAAGATGAGTATGACTTCTCCCCAGCCAAATCAAAGCCATCTCCAGAGTAAGTACTATAACTCAGCAGGATTTCTTTATTAATATATTTTTAATGCAGAACAAAACTGAGAAACATCAGCCTGTTATTGCTCTACATGCACTGTGAAAAATAAAATGTGGAGGAATTCAACTGTATGTTATCTCAGCCTTGCACCTGACCTAAGCAGGGGCGACCCATGATCTAAAAGAATGCATAAAAATAGTTATGATACACTGTAATATCATCTGTTAAACTACATTTTTAAAGATTCTCTATTTTCTGTCTTGTGCCAGTCTGGTATAGAGAACTGTTGAAAAAAATGTAATTCTGTTAATTTTAAATGCCTGGAATTTTTGACTGAATTTCAGTTTTAGGGCTTTGACTGCTGCAAGCAGATACAAAAATGCTGGAAATGTTAAAACAGGATTTAAATTTTACACGGGTATTATAATGTCCACATACTTCAGTATGTGCTTAATGTAACTCATGTAATTTTTTTTTTTTTTTTTTTTGCTTTTAAGTAGGAAAACATCTCAAGCCAAGAAAAATCAAGATTTTGGGAACATCTTCTCTTTTCCATCTTACTCTCAGAAGACAGATGATGGTGAGCTTGTTTTCACAGTTCTGTTTAATTTTTATAGCAAGTATTAATGGGATATTTTGGGGAGTGGTAAATAGAAACTTCACACAGTAGGTACAGGAGAAGGATATCCACATCTTCCCCCTTTATAAAGGGGAAAAGTGAAGGAAGTTTTGATCTTTAGAGGAACAAAGCTTGTATCATAGGTAAGGAAGTCACAGTACATCCATAGCTGTAGCATCACAAATACTTACTTGAGATTAATTTTTACTGTAATTAATATTGATGTAATTAATATATGCAGTGAATTAATCTTATTCTAAACTTTGTGATTGTAGATACAACAAAATTGGACAGTGATGATGAGGATTCTGCTCCTGTTTTCTCATCATCTTTTGCCCCAAAACAGACAGAGAAAATTCCAAGTAAAACAGTAGCTGCTAAAAAGGGTACGTATAGAATTGGCCTGGAAGCTAATCCTTTTATTTGAAAGTCATCATCTTCACCTTTGCATTGTCTCTTCAGTCTTCAAAGTGGAAACTACTTTCATTTATTTTCAACTCCTTGAAATTCAGCAATAGGGTATGAACTTTCTCCAACTCCTTAATAATATTAATTTGTTTCTTTCCATTGGCAACTTCGCAAGTGTGTCAGAACTTGATATCTTCCAGGTCTGGAGGTGGTGTTCAGCCTTCAATTAGTTTAACTAATGGGAGGTTTTTACCTTCAGGGGATAAGTAAAGTGGAGCATGACACCAGGAGGTGTGGAATATCCCTTAGGTCAGTGGGAGGCAGCTGTCTAGACTGTCCCCTCACGACTCCTTGTGCCCCTCCAGCCCCTCGCTGGTGTGGTGGTGTCAGAAGCAGAAAAGGCCCTGACTCTGTGTCAGCAGCAACAAAACATCCCTGCATTGTTAACATCATCTCCAGCCCAAATACAAAACACAGTCCCATACAATGAAGAAAACAAACTGTCCCAGCCAAAACCAGCATAGAAGGCTTTTTCCTCTTGAAACAGAGGATAAGAGACTCTCCTCAGACTTCAGAGGTATAAATTCTTTCAGTTATTAGTCAGCTTTTAGAACTGTCACCTTGCAACATTTTTTCCCTGTGGCCTTTGTTTTTTAAAACTTCTTTTGACCAACTTGCAGCTACTGTTAATATATTAATTCTTCTGTAAAAAAAATGTACCTCAAGGAGATTGACAAGAAACTAGCCAGTTACAATAGTTAACTCTCTTAAAAATGAGAAAAAAACCCCTTGTTTTCTATATTAGGCACCAGTGAACTGTAGCATCATTTCACACTTTCCCCCATTGCCTCCGCCTTTCTAATCTATTTCTTTTTGCATTGTGTTCACTTTGTGTTAACAGTTCAAATCAGTGAATGCCTTAATACTTCTTGAACATTCCCAGTTGTTGGTAGAGTTCTGTAGTACAGTAAATAAAGATTGTATACAGAAATCGCTGATCCCTAATAGAGTCGTCTTTTATACTGAATTTCTGTACTGCAGCAAATGCAAAAGAGAACTCTGTATGCAGTAGCCAGGCATGAATGAAATTTAACATTTAATCTTTCTCCCTCTTTGTTTTTTGAGGGTCTGGTTGTGGTGAGTTGTCATTAGTCTAACTTGAAACCTTAAAATACAGCTGTTACCAATTTCTGAGTTTCTGATTAACCTGTACACACACAAAATAGGTATAAGCAGGGTCTCATTCAAGACAGAATTAAATTTTTGCCTTCAGAGTAGCCTTAGGGGCACTCTCCTTCTCAGTGCATGGCAACATGACGGGTTGCTTACACCAGTTTTCATCTCTTCTCTTCTTTTTTGCCCAGATTAGACATGACCACAGTTTCATGATCACAGCTGGGCAGTCCAGTGACAACCCAGCATGTTTAGTTCATTGGTCATCTGGTACCATTTTCGTAGTCTCTTTGATTCTAAGTCCATCTTCATGGACTTGGCAGCAGCCTCCTCAGAACCCATTTTCTGGTAATGTCATATTCCACCCACTCACCCTCACAGTGGGAGTGCTTATTCTTGTGTAGCTGAAACGATTGTTCCAGAGTTGTTTGATTTTCTGTGACTTCAGACTCCGATCAATTTGGGATGAAATCTCTTGACCTCTGCTGTTCACTACAGAGGATCAAGAGACAGCTGAACTTTTCCATGACTGTTTAAGCTGTCTGCAGTTTTAGGGCTTTTATAGTAAAGCCTAAGGGAAATTTGAAAAGCAGGCTTACTCTTGATAAGCAGCTGCTCAGCCTGAACAGCCTTAAGATTCTAGCAGTGAGATGTACTCTTTACATCACCTGTGGGACTGATACCATACCTGGACTTCCTGCCAAAAACTTGGGCTTCTTGAGAGCCTGCGTACATTGTCGTGCTGCACACTCTGTTTCCTGTCATGCTGTCTAGTGAAGAGCTTGGCTGAGCTGATTTGCCATCAAGTTGCTGTCAAGAGATCCTTGTGCAGCCATTAGGGGTGTAAATTAAAGTAGTGGATGAGAATCTCCCTCATTTATTTAGTGCAGAGGGAAGTCGGTGTTCTGTACACTATTCCTTTAGCCATCAGATGACAGCTAAGAGGTCTGCTGTCCCTTGGACAGACTTCACAGGAGTTACCCAGTGATACCAGGCTCTGTTTCCAGGAAAGAACAAATCCAGTGTCTGTGGCAGTGTGCTGTACCTCTCTTTTCTGCAGTTCAAGGCATTGTAACCAAAATGCTTGTGGAGACACTCTCTTGTTCTCCAAACATTCCCCTTGTGATCCCATAAATGAAATTCGAGTTCTCACAAACATCCACATTCCTGGTACCTGGAGTGTTTTCTACAAGTGTCCGAGGCATCTGTGGCTGATAGAGGGTAGGTTGATGTTTATGAAAGACTCACTCATCTGTAGGCCTATAGAACACATGATCTGATGATCTTAAGGGTCTTTTCTGACCTAAATAGTTCATGATTCTATCCCTTGACACCCATGTGGGAACATTCCAGTGACTGTCCTTTAAAGACAGACAGATTTGTTGTGTAGCACCGACTGAAATTCTCCAGGAAATGCAGAATGTTCCCTTCCTCTCCTTTCTGCATTTTCTGAAGTTCCTTTTCACTGAGATGACAGAAAGCGATGTCACAGAGACAGAGGCACTGCCTTCCAAACTCCTGCAGTAATCCTGGGGAAAGCTGTCCTGCAGTCCTAGCCCCTGAATGCAAAAGTGTCACAGGATTTGTAAACACTGTAAGGTATCCAGACATGGTCAAAGTATCCAACCTGGAGGACTTCTGTTGCTGCCTTAGCTACAAGTAACCTGTTTTGTACTCAAAAAGATGAAACAATGTTCAGCCAAGGACACTGGAATTTACTGGGTGCACCAGTCCTTCTCTGAGCAGGACACAGGAAACCTCCTGTTTATTCCACACAGTTCTAGCATAAAAGCTGAAGTGTGTTTTCCCCAAGTGCAGAAATCACTCATCTTGTTTTAATGTCTGCCATTTGTGCTATAATTGGAGTATCTAATACAATTTAATATGTCCAACCAATACATGAATTTATTTGGTACCTTTTAACTTCCAACAGCAAAACTAGATGCACCCCCTAAGCCTAAAAGAGCTCCCAAGGCCAAGAAGGTGGAAACTGTGAACTCTGACTCCGATTCAGAATTCGGCATTCCAAAGAAGACGGCAGCACCCAAAGGTGGGAGTCACACCTGGGCTCTCTGGAGCACAGGGCTCACATTTATTGTAAGAACCAAGCTGAGTTAGGAGTACATTGATCACTGGTAGATTACTCAGCCTTTCCTGGGACAAATACAGTGTGCTGACCTCTTGGCAAACAATGTGTGGTCTTTTTATCTGACCTTCACTCTTGGGAATGCTTCACCCCCCACAGCCTTGTCCATTCTACTGGATACTACTCTTTTTTTTTTGATCTCAACCCTTTCCAAGCCAGTAAAATTCTGGTAGTAATTGTAGTAAGTAGCACTTTCTGGGTTTTTAAGTCAATTTTTTGGTGCCCCAGTTCTCTGGGTCCTCACAACACAGCAGAGCAAGCAGTGAAATTGGAGTCTGTAAAGGATGCATCAGTGTTGATGGTTGAGGTTAAAAGTAAATTTACTAAATAGTAAGGGTGAATTAATGCTGTGTAATCAGTACAGAAGGTGACCAAGGACTTGTAGTTCTTCAGCAGTGTAGAAGTTATGAAGTTTGTCCCTGTCTCGAACTGGCAGCTTGAGTCAGGGTGAATGGTGACTGTGGAAGAAGTAGAAAAGATTTAAAACTGAGAAAATAAAGAATACTGTATTATACTGCTGTTGTGAAGAAGTAGTAAACGGGGTTTGAGCTTAACATGTAGACATGCTAAAGTAACTTCACTAGGGGGTTTTGATGAAGTCTGGAGTTTATTGGAAAAAAACCCAAAATAACAAAGTTAACTCATAATCTCTGACCTAGGAAAAGGCAGAGGGGCAAAGAAAAGGAAAGCATCTGGTTCAGAAAATGAAGGTGAATACAACCCTGGGAAGAAAACACCCAAGTCCACACCAAGCAAGGTCAGTTCCATCTGCCCTCCCTTCTCTCTCCTTGTAAAAATAATGTCATGGATTACTTTACATAAAAGTTAAGTTGTTATTACAAGTTGCTAAAGTGGTGATGGGGGCTGAGGTGTCATTAGCAGTCGGATGCTAGACAGGGTTTTTTTTTTTCAATTCTGAATATTAAGATGGGAAATATACAAAGCATCACAACTGATTTGTCTTTTCTCTTCTAAAGAAATCCAAGAAGGCTGCTTTTGACCAGGATTCTGATGTGGAAATCTTCCAGTCAGGCTTTGCCTCCGAAACTGCCCCAAAGCCACGGACAGGCCGGGCTAGAAAAGAAGTGAAATATTTTGCAGAGTCTGATGAAGATGATGATTTTGATATGTTTAATTAAGTGCCCAAAGAGCACAAAAATGTTTTCCAACAAGTATCTTGTGTTGTCCTTTTGTCCCCTCTGTCGCAAACTTTTGTACATTTGACTTATTTTATGTGATAATGTAATTGATGGTTTTTATTATTGTGTGTAGGCATTTTAACATTTTGTTCTTACACCTACAGTTTTATGCTCTTTTTTACTCATTGAAATGTCATGTATTTGTCTGACTGGCTTGTAGAGATGTTCTAGACAGCTGTGCTAAAGCACATTTTAATTGTCATGGTTGCAAACAGCAAACCTGCTTTTTGAAATGAAGTTTAAACATTAAAAAATGGAAAACTATCGTGTGTGTGTGTGTGTGTCTAAAATGTGGGCTAGAGGGACTACTTCTACACAATTTTTAAAATAAATATATTTTATTCTTTGCCAGGAGACTCCATGGAAAAAGGTAAACAGTATATGAACATAGAAAGCATTGTTAAACAATCTCAATGTACAAACAGAGCCAGTGAAAGTACATCACAGACTTGCTAGAATATATAAAAAAAAAAAAATTCCACTAGTGCTTTAAATGAAACCTAAGAAACTGACACTTTAAATCTGTTAACCATTCTACCACAGTTTCCACTCTGCTTCATGGTGATTTAACAAGGCCAAGAAGGCAGATTCTCTCCTTGTGTTTCTGGAAGTCCTAGCTGTACTTCCCTAGCACCTGGAAGGCTGGAAAGCCCAGCTGATTCCTGGCAGTTGATTCTTAAGGAAATACCCTGGACTCAGCGATTCAAAAAGCTGTAAGTGAGTCTGCTGGTTATCATCCCATGAAGTTTCCTTAATGGCTTGTGAACAAGTAAACAAAAACATGGTAACACTGAAAAGTGTTTCTGCCTTGGCGGCTATAGCATTGCTGTGGAAATGGAGCAGGTAATTGTGGAGCTAGGTCACCAGCCAGCTAAGAAACCACTTCTTTAAATTTTAAAGTGACATTAACAGTGGAACAAATGACATCTGAATAACTGATCTGGCAGGTAATGCTGATACCGATACCTCTTCTGCTGGGGCAGTGACGGTTTGTATACTTTTTACAGGGAAGGAGATGCAAACTGAGGGCAGCAAGGACAAGTTTTCATATTTCAACTAAATCAGACGGTCCTTTCAACTTCCTTTTCTGGATGTGTACAGTAGTCCATGTCCTGTGGTTGGTATCTTGATCGTTTTAGGTATGAGAGACAAAAGGAAAGCACCAAACATCCAGTATGGAGAGTACAGCCATACATTTGTATGTACAAAGTCATCAGAAATGCAACCAGAATTTGAAGACTGAGATCTGTCTTGTCACCATGCAATATTGAGTGTTCAGAGAAGAAAACAGAAGCTTAACTATTTTTTTTTTTGCATGAAATGGCTGATTTAGAGTTTCAAAATTTTGCATTTTCTAGTTTTAAGAGTTTAAACAGCAAGGAGTATATATCGATACATATGAAAATTTCTTGGTCCTTGTTGAGTTTATCTATATATATATACATATATAGATATACATTAAGTCCAGAAACTAAGCAGCAGTAAAAATGTTTTTCTTGCTTTTCATCCCTGTACATAAGGTATTAGGAATGTCTGAAGTAGCTGGAGAATGTCCTATTCCACCATAGGGGATTGACTGACACTGTTGTTATCCACTGAACTAGGTGAGATACTGGGACTGTGTTCTGCAGTATTTCCGTTTGAGGTTGGTGTCAGTGGTTCATGTCCTTCAGAGTTCTCCAACATTTCCTGAATAAGAGGTGGCATGGATCCAGGAATTTCCATTTTCAATGTAATGACACGTTCTGCACCTTTAAAAAGAAAACACAAATTGCTTCCCATGAGTATGATTCATACAATTTCCTTCCTGTCAGCATTACAGAAGTAATTTCAGGGTGTATTTTGTTCATAGATTTGGTATCTCCTTCTAGACTTCTTGCAGACAAAGGTGTGTGAGTGAACTGCTTCATGCAGTTCAAGAAGGAGTTAGGTGAGTGGTCCTTAACAAATTAATTCAAACCTATGACAGCAACTGATATTTCAGTACAGGTAAATTGGATGAACTGCCTATTTTTAAAGAAAGACCCAAGCTGGCATTAAACTATACTGAAAAATTAAATTAGGCTCTGATCATGAAGATGTCTTTATAAACTGGAATAACATTCAGTATTTATTCTGTACTGGATCTACAAAGAATGACTAAAATTCTATCTATGTTAAATAAGTGAGGTGAATCCTGCAAGAGAACTGCGGTGGTCTCAGTCAAGATGTTTCCTTCCCATAGAGAAGACTGTGAAATAAGATGCAGAATTTAACAGACAATTACTTTATAGAAGAACACATTCAGGCAAAAGGGTACTTTTTAGGGGGAAGCTGCCTCCTGCATTCCTCAGGCATCTTGTCCTGTGCTAAAGAACCACCAAAATGTGCAGGAGCTCCAAGCACTGCTCAGCTCTGCCTTGTCTGTGTTGGGCTTGTCAGGAGAACCAGGCACTTGCTTGCAGAGGGGGCTCTGCAGGGGAGTGCACACAGAATTAAAATAACTCCATCAACCCTGACCACTCAGACTGGGAGCCGACAACAACTGGTTTAGGGTGGAAAAAAAGCCCAGCACAAAGTCTTGGAGTGTGGTCAGCAGGCAGGGACACAGCACAGCGCGGACGCAGCAGCCAAGGCCCTGCCAGACACTGGGCAGGCTGTGCTGAGGGAACCATGCATCAAGCAATTTATAGCCATAAACCTCAACATTTCCTGATCATCTTAAAATTGGAGTCCAATGGAAGAGAAACCTGTGGTTTTTAAACAACAAGAAGAACCACCCCGCCACACCCCCCCAAAAAAATTACAGAGAAAATAGTTTGGTTATTGAAGAACCATTCCAGAAGAGTGATCCTCTAATACTCTTTTATCCATGCTGCTGCAGTGGACACGCTGGAGAGAGCACTGCTCACTCCAGGCTGCAAGGGAGCATTTAGGTGTTTATGCATTATACATGAGGAGCATCAAAAAAATCATCTACAAAGGCAATGATTGACTTTCCAAGTGAATGCTGATTTAAAAGTCTCTTAAATAACTGTAATGGGAGAGATATTAATGCAGAACAATGCTGAGAGCTTCTCTGAAAACCAACTATTGTCAGAACTGTGCTGATGAACTCAGTTTGGCCATGTTAAACACCTGCTTTCCACTGTAATGTCTGGTGCAGTGAAGTGTTTGTGTGGTCATTCAGTGCAGAGCCTGAGAAATTTTTCAGGTTTTACAAACTTCCAATTTAGTCAGGGGATAAGAGAACTCAGAACTCAGAACTGTCTTGCTTCAGTCCCACAAACACTTCACCCTTTAGTTCCAATACATCTAATGCCAGTTCTAATACATCTAACACTGTCAGCGTTCCAGATTGACGCTTTCTTTGGTGTTTGCTTTCAGAGATCAGGTACCATCCAAAGTCATTATCGTCTAATGTACATCTTTTCAAATGAAACTCAAGACATCCCCACCCCTCCAAGACATCACCATCCTTTGGTATGATTTAGTTCTCATATGAAACATTAATGATATAACTGAAGTTAAATACTTATGTCAGAATGGAAAGAAGCCTTTCTTGTGAATTGAATAAAAAGGAGTTGTGTTCCTGAGGAGCAGGAAGGCTCTGGTAAAGAAGGAGGGAAGTGGAAATGGATTTCCCACAAGTACAAACAGTGGGACCAAAGGGCTCCCCTAAATGCTTTTATAGCTCAATATTGCTCTAAGTTTATTTTGTAGATTCAGTTGGATGGAGCTTGTTTAACTTGAGGGTAAACTGCAAGCTTTAGATAGATAACCTGGTAAGTAGTTCCTTTTTAGGATTCTTTTGCTTCCAGCTCTGGTGTTTCTCTTCCAAGTTACTTCTTTTGGTTCTAATCAATCCAATTAAATTGCTCACTTCTTTATAGCTATCTTTGTAAGATAGCTATAACTTAATCTTTTAACTTGGATTTATATTGTATGAAGGGGAGCAGTTAAGGTTTAAATTTAAAACAAGTGTATTTAGTTGAGTGAATTAACTACTGTTTTTTTTTTTTCCCCTGAGTCTTCCCCCAAACCACGTCAAATAAAAAATTGGATCTTCCCAAAAGCACAGAGCCAACCTACACAGTACCTGTACACACAAGCTCGTGTGCCTGCTTATCTATCGGGGTAGCAAATCTGTTGCTGAGTAAGCAGAGTAAGAAGGTGAAACTCCATCAGCCACCATAAGAATAAGAATTGTTGCACTTTGGACTCTGTTTTCACACTGGTACATTGGGGAACCTGCTCTGATCAAATTAAAGCATTCAGCTACACCTGTGCTTTAGAGAATGTGTGACAGTGCTTAGACTGCGAATTGCACGGGATCAATCCAGCACATAAAAGACTGCACAGAATGTTAAAACTGATCTGTGTTTAGGTATAGTTAGTTTGGATTAGAGGGGCTGAATCTCCAAAATGCTGGATCAATTCAGTTTTAAACCTCCAATACCTCAAACCACAGTTGAGGGGAATTTTCGTTCCACAAGTGTTTTCTGCAGTCTGTAATCAGACTGTTTTTTAAAAGCCATTGGCACATGTTGATCTGAACCCCCTTGTAAACATTAACAAAGGTTTTGTCTTGTCCTAAAATGACTAAGAAAGACTTTGTGCTAATGATTTGCTAAGCCACTTGCATTGCTAACATATTTTTCACTATCAGTTGCATGGAGAATGGAGCACTGTGCATGTTTAATGCAAAACAAATTTCAAGGCAGGAATTATGTAAAGAAGAATAAAGTCAGAAGGACCTTTCTTAGATGTGTTTAAAAAATAACAACCCAGGTCTCTAGACCAGTTTCTCTGAAATGCAACTCTGCCACTGCTGCTGTTCCTGGGAGAAACTGTACCTTTTGCACTGATGCTACGAAGATCCGTGATTTTCATTAAGATCTTTGGGAACATATGAGGCTTGTTGGGTCGTCTCTTTCGGATATAAATTTTCAGTGCTTCAAGCAAGGGTTCCTGAAGCTTATCCACTTTCATTGGTTCTTCAAGGTCCTGGCGATCTGTAGAAAAGTATCATATCACTCGATAAACTCCAAATCACAGAATCCCCTCCTTATTCTTGATTAGAACTCCATGAATTTTGTCCTCTGCTAAGCAATGCACACTCTGTAGTGAGCGTTCCATAGGAAGAGGATAAACTACAGCTTTCTGAAACTTGGATTATTTTTTTTCCTTGGTGACTGGAAAGGTTTGTTATGTGGGTGGTCAAGAATTACCAGTTTGCACTTGTGCTTCCCTCTCCAAGGGGAAAACACCTCGCTGCAAACAATATTTTGGAATTAATTTTATATGTGTCACTGATAGGCTATCCAGGTAAATAGAGGTTACAGCTATTTTTTGTTACCACTACTACAGTAAAGTGAGTTACCATCAGGAATCAGCAGATGGCAGTGCTGGCTTGAGTGACAATAAATGCCACCACTGCACCAGGACACACCAGTCACATATCAATGCCATCTAGGAGCCCATCAATGCTTTTAATGGGTTAGGGTTAGAGACACATAAAATCGGAATGATTCTGTACTAAAGGGCCGCTGCCAACAAAGACTGACTCTTGTATTTCAAATTCTCACTGGTAGCACCCAGTTTGTTTCAACAAAATGGCTCAGCAAAACAAGGTGTGTTATTGCTAATTCAAATTTTGCCAAGGAGGAGAGAGACCAAGTGATTAATACAACAGATGATGTTGGAAATTCTCTGAAACTTCACTTTTTGTATTTTAAACCTATGATTTTAATTGACAATCACCTTTTCCCTTCAGCCCCAGTCTGGAAGTAGAGAACATTTTTTTGCTAAAGAAAGTTATCACCCAGGGCTTCCCTGTGCCTGAAACCAATGCAGATGCACACAATTATATTTGCGAGTAAAAGCTGTGTAATTGGGCATCTTGCTGTAAGAAAGCTCATTCATGCAGGTACCCATACACTGCTTAGCAAAAACGCAGCAGGACCTGATCTCCAGAGGTCCCTTCCAACTCCAGCCATACCAATCTGTTAGGAATCTCAATGCCCTTTGTCAGGCAAACAACAGACTGGTTGCTTGACAGAATGATTCCAGAAATTTTTTTCAAATGAATAATAAAACCAGTAACTATCAGCAGTGGAAAGCAAACCTTTAGCATTAAGTAGCTTATATAATACATATAATAATGTTACAAATATATATATGTAAAATATATTTGAGCAAAGGAAAGCAAAACAAGTAGAACATAAATGAAGACATTATCATGTCTGTCCTTTAGAAATACATTAGAGTTCATGCTGTACGGTACCTCCACAGATTAGGCAGATGGCACTAAGGAGACCTGTTTCTGTATCATCCATTTCCAAAGGCAGGAGCTGGTTGGCAAACGTGAACACGAGATCAGTCAGCGGGCCAAATCCGGCATTGTGCATCTGAGTTCGGTTTAGGGTAAGGCCATCTGAAAAGGTCATGGTGTCTTGTTCCGGTGTGTATCTTGTGCAAATTCTAAGGATCTGTGGGAAAAAAAAGAAAAATGGAATCTGAAGAATTTAATCCATGAGAGGTTTGTTGCATTTGCTCAGTGCAGCGAATGACTCTGTGGAACTTCAGGACTTGGCTACATCAGAACAACTGGAAAACAAACTCCTGTCTGTGCAGTTCTATCAGCACAAAACCTTTCAGATACAACACAAATATACTCTATTGACTGTGTGTATTCCTTGTAACACAAACCTAAGAACAAAAATTTCCCCCTGGTTATGAAATAATCAAAACTTTGGAGCAACTCTCACCACTCAGGTCACCCAACATTACAGCAATATCCACAAGAACAAGTCTTCCATGAGTCTGCCACCCACATCTAACTATAAAATGTGATTGATCTGATGAGCTGCTGATCTGATTCAGCAAGACCCTGAAAGCATCTCACCTCTTTCAACAAAGCCATATCTCACTGATTTTGGGGATCACTTTTGAACAGCAGCACTTCCCTGGGTTGTGTCTTTGACAAGGACAATGTTGGTCTGCGGAAGACCAGACAGGCCAACACTGCTATGTCCTCCATCTCCCCAGCAGCTGCAGTAGGGCCTCCTTGGAGCACTGCTCACTTTGTCAGCCTGGGAGTTTGCACCACTGGAATACCAAACTTTGCACCTCCAAATGGCAGCACACACAAATGCAGCCTGGCCAGTGGTCTGAGGAGTTGGCCCAGCTTTTCTTCTCTGATGGTGGTCATTACTCCTGTGTGCTGTAACACCAAACCTCCTCACCAGCCTGTTGGTTCCCGGCCTTCCTGCAGGCTCTGGCGCTTCCCCGTGCGGGGCCCCAGCGGTGGCAGCCCCTGCCTGCCTGGTGCAAAGCTGCTGACAGTGTCGCTCATTCCTGTGCACGCCCAGGCAGTGCTGGCTTTGGCAAGTTCACTTGTACACCGACAGCCACCCAGTGCTGACCCCAGATGAAAGAGCCTTCGAGGGGAGGACAGGGATTCACACCTCTAACCGGACACGGAGGAATGCAAAACACATGAATAAAACACCGAGGATGCTCTGCATTTTGTTAGTAAATGCCTCTGGGGTAAGGGCAGCGTCAAGAGCACTGTCACAGCAGAGGTGGCAGCACGGCCAGAGAGGGAGTGTGTGCGTGAACGCCTCTTGGAGCACACCCAGGATGTGTCCCATGATAGACTCTTTGTGGCACAGGATCATTTGTACAGCTGCAATTAATGAGCACGGCCTTAAGGACCAAATAAAAGAGACGTCCATCATGTTGACATATTTCTGTTATATATATTAATGCTTAATGTTTTAAATAATTAGAGGTGGGAGAGGGCTTATGCCTAAACTAAACTGAACTAAAACTCTGCCGAAGTCAGGCTGATTAGCTGAGCTAAGACTACCAGCTGTGTTTTTTCAGGGCTTGACTGTATTTATTTCCCATCCTACTTGGTTTTAAAGACACAACAAAAAAAGATTTACATGAATGTAAGAGAGCACTGGGAGAAATTAATTACTCCTATGGCTGCTGAGGATCTGAGTCAGAGGCCCCAGCACATGGCAGCTGACCAGTCTGGGTTTGGTTCTCCCACTTTCACCTCTGCCTGGCAATGCTGCTCCAAATAAGCAGGGAGGAGAATGAGGAGAACACGGTCTGTAAGACACCTAGAGGGAAGCTTTTATTTCTCTTCTTCAGTTCCTCGGTAAGAGAAGAGGATGTATGTCTGCAGATGGGTCTTTAACTATTATTTATCTCAGCAATAATCTTATCTCACATTCTGGGTATACACTGAAGCACTGAAACTTTGTGTGGTTGGACAGGCATGTTTGACATTGTTGCCTCACCCCTGAATTAGAGTAAATTCTTGAACTTACTTAAATCAAGGACTAAGAGAGGCACAAATACAAACACACAACACATTAATTCCTCAGTGACTACAAACTCCCCATAATACATGTCATCTTAAAAGCCTGCTCGTTGCTAGGTTTTAGTAGTAGCCAATGTATTGTTCAGGATCATTACAAAAAATTAACATTATAAAGCACAGCACCCTGTCAGTAAGAGGCAGCATCTTGGAACTGCCAGTAACCACTGGCTATGCTCTCCCCTGAAGTTCACAGTAGCTTGCTCTTTAAAACCATTAAAAGATTGTATAGAAATGAGAGGAAACATGGAGAATAACTGGTGTTCAAGAAAACAAAGCTTTGAAAGCTACACATCTACTGTGACACCCAAGAGTTTCTTGGTTCACTTCTTTGATGGAATGGAAGAGGAACTGGAGTGCAGTTCTTCCTACCTGAGGCCTACAGAGACAGTAGCTGCCTTCTAGTAAGAGTGCATGGCTGAAGAAGATCAGGTATCCAACTTTGGGAAGAACAAGGCTCTGTACTTCTTCCCTGGTACTGCTTTTCCCTTAGCTCAACTGGGGAGAAAGGCAGCACCTTTGACTCCAGTGCTATTTCAATTGGTAAGCCTCAGCAAGGAGAGTTTCTTCCTCCACAGCCTCAGGACTCCCTTCCCAACAAATGAGCAGAGCAGGACTGGGAACTGAATTGGGCAATGCTGTGCCAGCTTCCCCAGCAGCTGCCCAAGCAGGGCTGGCAGATATGGATCCCCCAGATCTTCCCTCAGAGCGTAGGTCTGGACACCAGCTGCCACAGAGATCCCTGCCCAGAGGGACTGGGGTGCCCTGGAGTGATCTTCCCCAGCAGCCCAGAGGCTGAACACACACCTGCCACCATACAGCAGGCTGCTGGCTGCCTCACAGCAAAGCTCCCACTGCTTGTTCCCCAGTGTCACAAGCCCCGCTGTGTTTGGGGGTGCATGCTGGGAGTGCTCAATAAAGAGACCTCTAGGGCTAACGCCCAGGAAGAACTTCCAGGCTGGATCCTCATCGGGAACAAATTTGGGGTGAGGTTACTCAGCCTCGAGCCAGCCCCTGTGCGCACGCACAGAAAGGGACCTGCAGGGGGCCTGCAGAATTTATAATTAAAATATGAAGTTGTGTAGGATTTAGCTATTTCCAGGCTTAGGCAGCAAGTAGGACAGGTTTTTGTTAAAGGCAGCCTGCAGGCCTTCGTACCCCAAGTGCTGCACCAGCCTGGAGGAGCCTGCAGCGGCTCTGCTGGGCACTGGCACAGCTGAAGATCAACTACGTGTTTTCAGCAATGCACTTAGCTTGACTGCAGCAATCAGGGCTCAGGTTTCCTCTGCATTCCTTTGACATTATCCCACAACACGCTGTTATTAAACTCCAAGACAGATCATTTGAAATGGCGTTTTTCTTTTCTTCTTTTTTTTTTTTCCTTTTTTTTTTTCTTAATTTCTGTCCTTCATCAAGATCTGTGAAATGCCATGGATATTGCTGATCGTTGCTAAACCGTTCTTGGGCAAATTTCCAGTGTCAAAGTAAAGCTGATTTCAAGCTCATATTCACTGAAGAACATATGGGAAACATCAGCACTTCAAAATAAGAAATCACAGTATCTTTCTCCATTTTAAACTGAACTCCTAATGTCCTCAGTGTTGTTTAGATTTTGCAACCAAGCCAAGTATTTTAGTTGTCACTCTGCTCTTAAATGCCACTTGCAGCCATAAATACGGTTTTTCCTCATTATTAAAGGGCCCTTTGTTTTAAGGAATATTTATACATTAAAGCATTAGGGATTCTTATGAGCCTGTCATAAAGTGCAAAGCAAAAACCCCACCAGAGGCACAAAACCAAAGTCAGCCAGAAAGTTTCATTTATAACATTGTTGCTACCACAGAATTGTTAGTAATTTTAAACAGATTAGGTAGGGCAAGCTGGGCCTATTTTTTAAGAAATCCCGTTGTTAGACACTACCTGCCCCAGCTGGCTTAGGACAATTCCCAGAAAGGAGAAACCCAGGCAGGCGACTCTGAAGCAATGGTGCCCCATGGTGCTGCCAAACCTTGTCAGCACAGGGTGTTCTGCACACACAAATTCCTGCCTGTCATTAACACACAGGGGCTTACAACAGAAAGCAAAAATTACATCATTAAGGATTAACATTCAAGGACTTCTCAGGTTTTCATCCATTGGATTTAAGACAGACTGGACTCTGGATTCTTTCCACATTTGTCTTGCCAAAGTTCAGTGAGGCTGGGGATGCTTGGCTGCTGCTGGGCCAGTGTACCAGCAGACAGAAGCACTCACTTTTACAAGGGTTATTGACTGAATGTTAGTAACGTTTATCCCTAAAACTTTTGGCACTAGACAAGATATAAATTCCACGGTTCTCAGTTGGAGCCTTGAGCCTCAGGAAGCTTGATGCTTTTTCCCTTCCAGAGTTAGTGTTTGTTTGTACATAAAACAATTCTTTGACCCACAACCATCGGAGTTTACTGAGCTCCTGGCACCACTTCTTTTATCAGCCTGTTTAAGAGGGGCTTAAACATCCACAGCCCCAGGAACACGATGAGCAGAGACCTTGGCAGGGTCTATAAATGCCTAAGACTCTCCACAGCTGGTGCAGAAGGGCAGGCAGGCAGTGAAGCCAGGGTCCTGCTGGCAGGGAAGCCTGACCACCCTACCTGGGAGCCCCACGGTGCTCCTTCCATGTGCTGTGGCTCTGGGAACACGTCCAGGGCATGGCAGAGCAGCAGGATCACAAGGACACACTGCTGAGGCTCATGGCCCTGCTCAGCAGAGCTCACACACAGCCACTGGGTGCTTGGTGCAGCAGGAGGGGCAACAGCGCTCGCTCTGCATCTCGAGGCACAACAAAAAATGAAACGTTTGAAACACAACTAGGACAACTGGCTTGTTGGGGAGAGGGCAGAATATGTGTTATTAAAACTGCTCCAGTACCAATGTTCAGCTTAAATAAAGCTAGAGAGTGGCACTGCAATTCCGATTATGTGCAGGTGATGTGGGTTTAATGGATACAGCATTTCACAGGCAGCGCGCACACTACGCATTACCATGTCATGGTAATTATCCCATTTTCTTTTTAAGCAGCACATAAAATAGTCCCATAAAGTTTGTGTAAATGTCACACAGGAAAGTTAGGACTATTTGCCGTGCCATATGTGTTCCTGGGTTTGGAAAAGCCTCAGCTCTTCCCAGCTGCGGGCTCCTATGGTGCTTGCTATGCCCTGCTTGCTCGGATGTGTCACTTTCTCTGACTTTGTGAAAAATAAAAAACAGAGTGAGCAGGTGATCTGGAATGACAGGCCTCAATAAAGCTTATAACTAGAGGCCAAAGGTTGCCAATGGCCACAAAGTAAAAGTGGTGAATTGTATTAAAGAATCAACTTTTCCATCCACTAATTAGTTGAAATAAAGTCACCATTTACCACTTGCTTCATTCTCTTTTTCTAATCTGGCAACTAGGCTTTTATTTAATCACTTTGATCAAAGTGCCTTTATCGAGGCATTTCAGATAAAACCCCTACCAAAAAGGGTCCCCTCAATTTATGAGCCAGTGTTGGTAATGGCAGCACTGAGTGGAGCTGCTGCAGGGACCCTGGGCAACAGGGGCTGTGCACATTCCCAGGGCAAGGTCCCACTGCCCACCCTAAAAAAGACCACTAGGAGCTCGTAGGATTACAGAATTAAGGTATTTGTTATTCCAGCAGCGATGAAGCCAGGGCATGGCACAAACAAACAGGGTGACATCTGAAGGGCTGAAGTTTTAGGGGTAAAAAGTTTGGATGTTCAGATTCTTGCCATATCCTGGCTCTTCCCCATCCTTTTTGTGTAGTTTCTGTATTAACTATTTGTAACGGGTTACAGCAGCACAGCACAAAGCAGTTCCCATCCCCTACTGCTGGCAGAACACACTCTAGGCAATGCTGCAGTTTTTTGATCACCATCTGCCTCTTGTGTAAGGGGAACATAACAGAATCTGATCAGGACAGAGCTGGTGATGACAGGCGTGCAATCGGTAACGAATGGCCCTGCCCCACGGAGGGACACTCTCAGTAACAATGAGATGGCTGAGTCTGAATGAGTGCCTGGATTAAGGGAACAACGAGAGGTGACTCTCAAGCATGGCAGGGCAACCTCAACCTTCCCTTTTTCTATAGGCCAAAGAATGATACCCCTTCCCCTCTCCTACCCCTCTTCCTCCTTCATCAATGTCCTCTTGATGTGATTCTTCCAAACAGCTTTTGACAAAACAAGAGGAAAAGGTCACAGCAGTTAACGTCCTCCCCAACATGATCCTGTTTGAAGCAATGCACTTTTAGAAATTCCAAGATTAATTACTTCAACTTCAGCTTCCCTAGTTTAAATTCCAGTGTCATGACAAAAAATATATCTACAGTAGCCACCCTACAATGCGCTTCCAGACTGGCCGTGCTCGGCTCAATGAGCACCTGAAGGTTTGTGCTCAGAACGAAACATTTAAAATATGTTTACATTGAACGTACTGTTTTACTGCAAGTTATTGCTACAGCCAGTAATACGAAGCATATTTGCCACTAAAAGCCTGAAGACCTCTAAGGTCTCGATAAAGAAATGCTGAGATCCCAGAGGGCTCCTCTGAAGGTCAGCATGACAGAAACAACTGGAGACAAAGGGAGGGAAGACAGCTTGCCTTGACATAGTGGTAAGGCAAAGTCTGGAGAAAAACTCCCTGCCCACTTGCACAGTTCCCTCCTGCAGGTTGTATGCTTGCCTCCATAAAATTAAATAACATTTAACTAAAATCTGTACTGAGTCCATTACATTGGCCACTTCCACAGATCCCTGCAGCACTGGAGAAAGCAGAGGAATATGGGTGCCATATCTGCACCCACAGAGGCTTGCATCTCACAGGCTCCAGGCACACCAGCTTCCCCTCTAAAACCAGAAAAACACTAATTCTGAAGACCTGTGTCTTGTTCCTTAAATTCCATCATGACCACAGGTACAGCAAGTTCCTACACTATTATACAGCAGACTGTCTCTCTAGGTATCCTTTATGCATAGGACTATTCAGAGGGAGGAGGAAGGATGAAGGAGGAAAGAAAGAGAAACAGGCGACTCTTTAGTGTTAACAGTAAAGAAAATTTTCCAAAGTTACACATGCCACAATACCAAAATAAGCCCTTTTTACTGAAACCCAAGAAGTGTAGGGGCTTATTTTGAGAAGTATGCTCATCCCCCAAAACACACCTCTGTAGGTGCGCTGAAGTCATCCTCTGACCAAACTCAGTAAGTTCAATTTTACAACAATAAGGTCAAGGCCATATTTCACCCCCCTCTTCCTGTCACTTACAGTAAAAAGAAGAATAGAAAATGCATTAGTAGGAGAACAATGATGTTAAAAAATACATACCAGTATATCCAGGCAGGCTGCTTTGAGTAGAGTTATTTGGTCTGCAATGGTCAAACTTGTAAAGCCTGGCAATCGCTTTGCAAATTCCACTATTTTAATAATGCACTTCGTTGCAAGTTCACTGAATTTGTCCCAAAGCCCAAGGTCCAGTCGAACCCGGTGATCTGCGCTGGAGTTCTGGAAAGACAGACAGAAGGCACCATAAATCAACAACGTCCCTTTCAGTAAACCATTTTCAAGGGAAGGAAACAACAACCACGTTTTCCTTCCAGAAGTACTTTCTATTAACATTCCAGGCATTTTCTGCAGCTTGCTGTTGGGATGATGCTGGTTTTAAACTTGGATTAATTGCCTGAAAATTCCTTGGATACTTCTCTGTTACTTATGATTGCAGAGGCCATCTGTACAAGGAATACAAATGAACTTAAACATTTCCAAATGCCACCCTCATTATTCTTCCTTGCCATTATATAATAAGTTCATTGAGAAAGACAATTTACAGTTGTACCCCAGAAAATATAAATGAACAGTGGAACAAGAATATTGGGTCCTCCTCTGGAAAAAGCAGCACAATATTTGGAACATAGTTTCACATACTTAAGGTCTTAGAAAATTAGTTCTGCTTAATTTCTCTGCTCTGTGGCTCTGCCGCAGCTTTCTGAAGCTACAGTCTCCCATGACTTACAGAGCATTTATTTACATGATGTTAAGGAAAATCCCATGTGCCTTGATGAATGCTACATGCTCATTTGATGGTGCAACCAACATACACCCCCACTGTTGGAAGTGTGACAAGGACATTCCGGTGGGATCTTTCAGGGACTCCTTACAATATATTCACCTACCTCAATCCAAGTGTCCATCATTTTCTAGAGTGCATAGGAAATTTGTGTTAAGTTTGTGATCAGGCTCACATTTTCATACATTTGGAACAACCACTTAACCCTTGAAAAAGCTGAACAACGTCAGCCAAGAACTGTCTGACTTAAAATCTGCTGTGACCCATTTGATGCCAGCCCACCAACAGTGGGTGTCATGAGAAGATCTGGCGAGTCCATTCCAATCCACCCAGAATTCCCACAGAGTGACAAGAAACAGGCAATGACAGAGCTCTGAAATACCCAAATCTCCTCTCCTTCTGCCCTCACATGCAGTGTATTGCCAGCATTTGATCCAGTGCTATTTAGGATGCAGCCAGTGTGATGGTGTCCCCCCAATCTCCCATTTCATAAACCACCAAGTTCAGTGTGCGTTGCAGCTGCCTTCAGCATCTGGGGGATGCATCTCCTCTTCACTGCAGGAGGAATTTTACCTATAAAAATATGCTCAGACAGTGGCTTTCTCCCCAGCTGCAGAGGAAGTCCATGTGATCAGCTGCCTCAGTCTCAGCTGGTTGAAGTTAAAATGTTAAATTAACTTTAAAATTAAAGTTAAATGAACAAAGTCTCAACCTAAAAGTCTAACAGACATGGCAGATTAAATAGCCATCAAAAAACATTCAAATTACACAGATCACACTTCCTTGGAGGAAACATTTCAGTGAGCCTGCCACCACCACTGCTGACGGTGAGGACGTCCACCTCCTAGAAAACCAGTGAAGCCATAATCTTGTCAGCTTTCTTTGGTTCACGGGAAGGACACAGGGCTGCAAGAGGTTGGTGAGGGAATGTGGAGTGAGCTCAGCCTGGCTGTGATGCCCTGAACCCCATCCTGGTGGCTGCCTTCACAAGACACCACTGCCACCATCAGTCACGAAGGGGAAAGTCCTGACAGGTCCCCAGGGACCAGCCTGACATTGACCCTCGCTTGGAACAGTGTGGAGACTTGAGCCAGGAATATTTACATTAGGGCTCTAATTGCAAAAAATGAATGTTAACTGTGCCGAGCAGTCCGAAGGAGCATGTGTGCTCTTTCCTGCCACCCTGCTCTTTAGGGGATAATTAATTAATTTCATCATTTCTATTTGAATTTTTATTCTGGGAACTTCCTCTATTTTGCTTTGTGGGTTTTTTTTCCTTTTTTTAAACGACAGAAGAAAGATAGAAGAAAATGTCTTTATAATGCTAAACCTAAAGAATTGCCTTCAAAATGGTCCAAAACTAATGAGTTAACAGTCACTGTAATGCCCTTTGAAACATTTCTTTTGGCTACTGAAGTATGCATCCTTCAGATTTATTTTATTTCATCCTCAAGGACCTTGGTGAAATACAGTACATTGGAGGAAAAATAAGATCAAGATGTGCAGTCATTCAGGCTGTAATTAAATTTAATAGGCAGTTTATCCAGTTCATAGAAAGATGGCATAGCAGAGAGCTACACAAAGCAGAGCCTAAAGCAGGAAATCATTTTACAATAGGGTATCCATCTGGAAAAAAAGACGTTGCGTGAAACCAGCAAGTGTGAACGAAATCTTCATCAGTATCATATGAGGTTACTTTATCATGCTGCAGTGCCAGCAACGGAAAGTTTGACATGTCTTCTATTAGGAGTAATGCACAGCCATTGTAACAAATGTAAATCTCACTCTCTATTATGCAAACTGAAGAGAAGGAGCAGTTAATAAAATACAAAATAACCAGGTGTTTTATTATGCCAGGTGCCAGATCTCTCAGCATTGGAGCTAATGTGGTTTTACACATTATCTTTGAGATGCTACATTCTATCTGTTTTAACATTCTATCTGTTAATGAATGTCAACACAAGTGTCACAGGAAAAAGAGCTGGATTTTTAGCAGCATTTCTCAGTATTTGAAAGCCAAAACTGACTCGATATCAATGAACAGGTTGAACAATAAAACGTGGGGTTAAAACAATGTACAGTAGAAACAAAAACTCTCATTAAATTTGCCTGGAGACCTCCTCTATCCATGCTGTGAAAAAGATGCAGACGCTCTGACTTTTCCTGACTATTTTAATGAAGTGGGTTTTTGGGTGTCTTTTCCAGGAGCAGTCTCACATGTTTTTCAGGCCTATGCACCAGTGCACATATGGTGGAACAATACTGTAATACACCCTAGTGGCATCTTTATCAGTGGAAAAGCCCAACCTTGCTATGAAATCCAATTAAACAGCCATTTTTGCCACATAAATTGATCCCATTTTTTCCATCATTTTTGTTTTTTCATTGCAGGCTGCTCTGTCTCCACATTAACAATACAGGATGAGGTACTCATAGAAACATACACAGCAGCAGAATCCCTACTGTCTTTAAAATCCACTTTACAAAGGAAACAAGGCTCACAGGGGCACTCTGCCCTAATCAGGAACACTCCTGATGCCTCTTTAGTAAAAGCAGCAATGCACTCCAGCTCCTGTGAGTTCACTGAGGACCATGGCACATATCCCTGCTCAGTTCCAGGATCAGGAGATACACACATATTGTATATATACATATGGATATATATATTCCTCTGCAATGGCACAGAACAATAGCTGTGTAACTTCTAAGCCCAGCACTTAAAAAGAACAAAATGCTGCCAAGATGTGAAACCTCTTCACTTCCAGCTAGCCAAGAGCAACCCAGGAGAATCTGCAGCAAGGGTCTGCAAAGCCAAAATCGTTTTCTGTTTTATCCTCCCTTTATCACAAGGCTGGATGTAACACAGCTGTAGACTTACAAATAACACCACTCTCAAGGGACAAGCAGTATAGTTACACTCAATTATACTATAAAGTATGACATCTCCAGAGAAATTACTCAGGCACTCTCTCTTACCTGGATGACAGTAATAAAACAGATCTGTTTATGATGGACTTTTGGAATCCATTACCTTTAAACAGCTTGCTGATTCTCATCATTGGTAGAACTGTACTTGTCACTGCCCACCAAATGCAACTGTTAAGTCAAATGATCCAGGGAATTTAATACAAGTGCTATTCTCCCATTATTTTAAGCAGACTTCTATTAACTATGCAAAGTACGGGGCCAGTTTTTAAAGAGCAAATGGATATAAAAGAAGGTAATTGAAAATGCTTCTCCAAAACAGTTTTTAACAGGTGAAAACACACAAGGGGGGCTGGGGGGATGGGGTAATCACCATGCAACCTTTCCCTCTGGGAAATTTAGGCTGCAGTGCTCAAGAGTGAGAGGAGCCAGATACACAAGCCAAATGCTTGAACCAATTTATTTGTTTTTACTATATCTCTGTAAGGTCTTTTTTATGCTACACTCTTATACTTAAAATTCTTTGCTCTTTTTAACAACAAACAAAATCTTCTTTTAAAACAGTCTGAATGATCATGTAACCAAAGGCACTCAGGGGCTGCTCTTGCAGAAGTTTCTTCCCTCCACTACCCCTGTCAGTACACAAGTGCAAGGCTCACAAAATCCAAGGGAATCTACTTTGGTCAAAAACACTCACTTCTCACCTCTCACTTACAGAATTAAATTAAAAACTCCAAGGTTATAAAAGCAATCTGTGTGCTCTGTAGTGTGAGCACACCATGCTTCATGACTGACAGCACACAGAACCAAGCATAAAAGCAGGACTGGGGGCAATCTTCAACCTGCACTAGATTGTTACTATCAAGAAAAACACTGGCATAGGCTTCTAGTTCCCCTTGAACACAGCACTTAGAAAACAGGCTTTGTGCTCCTTTGTTTTTTGGTGCCTACTTCAAGTGTCTCAGATTGTTGCTGGAGCCCTGCCGTTTGCTCAGCAGCTGGTGGTGGTGTCCAGGCTCCTGTGACCAGCACAGCTTCCACATCCCAAATCCTGCTGTATCCTCAGTACTGCAGAAAGGATTCTCCCCTGCCTCTGGGCTTCAGCGGTAGATGACCCTTACTCCAGCCCCAGTGCTACTCTGTCCTTCCCACATGAGCTTTTAACACTGAAGTCCTACATAAAATGCTGGACTGGCTGCCAGACCTTACCTAGATGAGAGATTTAAACACTGAATTTCACACACAGACTATGAGAATGCAGTAAGAAGACTGCATTTAACAAGAAGACTGTATTTAGCACTGCTGCTATTAGTTCTGATGCAGCATTTGGAGGAGGCTGCATCGCTCTCAAAGACTCAAGGCAAGCCAAAAGTAACTCTTTCAGTACCATTTTGTTGTTGCAACTTGTACCATGACAAAGCAGGAGGGAGCTGAGTCCCGTGCAGCAGTTCACTGCTTTGGACTTCCAACAGAACAATGCTGAAAACAAGAAATCTCCTGCCCCAGGCTGTCCCATCACGCCTGAGATATGAACGATCAATGTCCAGCCTAAGAAAGAGTGTGGTCAAATCAAAGCTACTCATGTTTCATAGGCAGACCAGATTCATCTGCTCATTACTGAGGTCCAGGTGCTCTCAATAAGGGCTCTGAAATTCCAACAGGGACATAAACTCGCCATGGGGTTCAGATGGAACCTAAGGATGAAGGCATCAGCTGTGGGTGTGCTATGCAACAAGACCCTCTCCAATTTCATCCACTTGTATCATTTCAAGAGCTAAAAGATTAATGCTACTTCAGCATCCAATATCTAATGCAAGTGTAGAGGTGCCAAGGTTTATCTTTCAGCCCTCGAGGATCTTTGGCAATTACCAGCATGCAGTACAGTACCATCCCACCGGCTGCAGTGCACTCTGCTAACTCTGAAGTAACATGGAAATATGTACTGATGTGCTCCTGCTGGGAACCAGAGAACCATGAGGACAGGCTCCTTCCCCAGTACTAACCAGTTCACATGGGGCTCAGAATTAAACGTGAAAAGTATTTGTGAAAATATTTTCAGCAACATGAAAACCGTGCCTTTTTATAAAATCACACCATACGTGCTTTTCCTGCACTTAAATACCAAGTCTTACACTTATACCTCAGTTTTGAGCCTTGCACTTTGTTTTGTAAATAGATTAATATGCCATAAAAGAGCACCCTGATTGCTAAAACAGTGAATATTGATGACACGCAGGGATTTGCCAACATCACTCTGAGAAATTTAATGTTTGTTTCAATAGCAGAAAATTTACTCAAGACAGAGAGCAACTCAGTGAGAGAAGTATTTCGCCTGGCCTCTGGGGATTGGTCCCAGATCTTCAGCTGGGGCTGGAGGGCAAGAACCATGGAGTAAGCTGTCTCCTTGCCCCAGCCATGTCACTCCTGAACTCCTGCTCTCAGCAATAAGAGCACATGCTCAACTACTTCAGGATGTTTTGCACATCCCCCTGAAACAGCCAGTGCTGCTGCAACCAACAGCAAGCCCAGACCCAGCAGCCATTTCTCTACTGATAAGGCTCTAAATATTACCTAATAGTTATTTTTTATCATCTCTTATATTACTGGACTTGCAAACTTGACACCAAATTTTCTTTAATCAATTAATATCACTGACTTTCCCTGTATTTAGCAACATATATATGTATAGAAGAAAAATTATTTCCCTGACTCATCTCTGAAGAAATTCCCGTAGTACTGAGCTTCTTGATGGGAGGGCTGATTTTTCATTTCTCAAAGCAGCAGAAGTTTTTGCTGTTATGGGATATTTTGGCATACTGAGAAAGGATGTGTAATTTTTGGGGTTGTCATGTGCAGAGCCAGGAGTTGAACTTGTGGGTCCCTTCCAACTCAGGATATTCTATGATTCTAGGAATAAACTGCAAATGAGCATTTTGGAAACTGTTTTACTTAAACATTTCATATTTTCCTTGACCTTGGTAGCTTTGGGACTATCACCAGTAATCCAGCAGCATTTAAGAACTCCCTACACCTGCAAAGTTGTAATCCGCTGATGCACGAGCAGAGATCACGTCTTTGGAAGCCAACAAATTTCTAATGAATGATGGAATGTAACTGACTCATGGTCTCAGAGCTGGTCATTTGGCTGGATTAATCCTCCAGGAGTCTCTTGTGATACCGCTAAGTAGCGCTCACATCTAAGTGCAATTTCTCTCCCCAGCAGGCAGCGTTTGCACACACACCTCTGTTTTTTCCTAAGGAGGTGCAAATAGTGAATCTACTGCTCCATCTATTTAAAATGTCCAGAGCCTCCTAAACTCACGTCATCCAGGCACATCCAGAATGCTCTGTGCCTCAAACCATACTCACCGTAGTGTATTTTCCCAGCTGGCAGAGTGAGGGGAAGGTTTCCTGGTGAGCTTTCCGGATCTTCTCAGTGAGATCATCTAACTCTGCTGTCATTTCATAGTTTTCTGTGGACTCCTGCTTTGAAGGTTCCTTCTTCTTTTTGTTCCTATCATTTCTGACAGCTGTAAGAAAAGCAGAGTTACAGATCACATGGGGTTATTTGGATCAACCTATGTTGCTCTTGCTGCTCCATTTCAAATCACTGTAAAATGCTGTTATTTTAAACACACATTATTTTAAGTGAATATAAAAATGCACAGAGAACACTAATTCCAGCTTACTCATTTAAAAATAATTTAAGAACTAAATGTAGTGAGCAGTGATGAAACCAAACTTCCACAGGGGTTTGTTGTGGGGGTGCCATCACAATCCCATAGTATCTGCCTTCCGGAAAAGTCTACTGCAACTTCATATGCACACTGTCTTAGTAACTCTGTGAGGTGGGATTTTTTCACTGTTGAACTACAGTTGTGCATGGTGGATGGTGAAGCCCTCTGCAGTGACACAGTCACTATTTTATTGGATGTGAACAACATTAAAAAAAGACAGCAACTGCCTTTCTTCTTAAGTACCTCTGCATGGAAGATAACAAAGCCCCGTACTAATACAAACTCCACCAAACAGAAGTTATTTAAGAGGAAAGTTAAATGTGAAAACAGTAAACAAAAGAAGATGAAACACGTTAAACTCAACTTCTGAAGATCAAAGGAGAAGCACAAACACTTGAAAGAGAAAAAATGGCACTGAAGCTATCTGAAGTTGCTTGCCATCTGCTTCTGCACTCAGATCAGCCTTCTACCTTCCCCCGGCCGTGGGGGATTACTGGAAATATGCATTGTGCGCACTCGTGCTGTAATTGATTTCCCACATATTTGTGTTTTGTAATAAAATATGACAGCTGCTCCATCACCATGCTGCTCTTTGTTCTTTTAATGAAAATAGCTTAATTTTACAAAATGTGCCCAGGAGATAAGTCCATGTCCGCAGTATTGCCAGTAATTGTGAATTTTATCAAGAGTCTTGCTGTTAGCTAAAGCTAACGTCTTAAGTGTAACCAGATGCATAAGGCTTTACAACAAAGCCAAGCAAAATCAATCCCTCTCCCCAAAGACTCCATGTCAATATTAAACACCCTGAAGACTAAATCTTACTGGATAAATAAAACCAATCTTAACATTTTTAGTATTCAAAACCTCACGATATTTAAAACAAAGCCCTAAACTTGGAGGGTGCAGCTGGTGGGTTTGTCACACGTGAGCGTGGCCAGGGATTTTGGAGGGGCAAAGATCTGCTGATTCTTCTTTGTACTGTCCTGCCCCAGAAAGTGCATCCATCCATGCTGTAGGGAGGCAAGCACAAAGCCACCTTCGTGCCAGCTCTTTTTCCCTGTGGGTTCTCCAGGCCCCTCTCCACATCTTCTGTGGTCGCTTCCTACATGCCAGTGAACCACAAATAATTATAAAGAGCAGAAAAATAGCGGGTTGGGAAAGCATCAGAGTCAGAGGCATCTACAGAAATAACATATTATGTGTAATAGAAAACAAGGAGTAGAGATGTGGGGAACATTGTTTCTCCTTCATGAGGCCATTAGGCACATAGTCCATGAAATGTATGGCTCTGGTTTTCTCACTAAAGATCTGACTTTGCAATGGAGAGAATTCTGATGCCAATCATCCACATTTTAAGCATGAACTTGACTTAACTGTGTGATAGACCCACACTGAAGTCCCTTTGCCTCCAAAGGCTACCAGAAGGACAGGTGCTGATCAATCCTCATCAGGAAATTGGCCCAGCTCTGTCCTCTTTCTTTTTTTGGTGCAAATCAGAGGGTAGAAAGGGGAGAAGTAACACAGCCTGAAAACTAAGAACATTTTTTGTTCCTCATTAACTTCCTTATATGATTCTGATAGCTTTTATAAAAATGATAAAACCAGAATAATATGTATCTTCTTGCTTTATTCATTAAGACTGCATCAGACATGTCAGTGTTTCTATATTCCCTGCAAGATAATGGATTAAGTGCTGACGTATAACACCCAAGCTCCAAAAATATAAAGCATTTCAATAACACTGAACTATTGGGAGGATTTATACAGCTACAATTCAACAGGAAAAAAAAAAAAAGAAGAAGAAGAAAGACAGAAAGACAACACTGTTTAAAAGAGTTAAATAAAAACTTATAAACACACACACATTTACGCAGTAAATTTAAAAACCATCATTGCTCTGGGAACAGGAACTGTCACACCGCATGTGGGAAGGGTTTTGGATTACAGCTTATGCTTATATTACATAAATCACACCTTTTGGTATCTTGATCTTTACACGCATATAATCACATCAATCCCCGATGCAATTCCACTGCCTTTTAATGATGATACACCAGTGATGAATCTGTGTCACAGTTAATGCTGCAGTAGAAAACTCAGCTTATGAATTTCATTACTTGTGCACTAAATTCACACTTGATGGCTGCATTAATTAGGAGCTCCCAACAGGGGACAGTATGGAAGCTCTCTTGCCCTATGAGAATTCTCGGAAGTTAAAGAAAAATAAATAAGGTGGCAGTGTGGGGAAGGAGAATGAAGAAAGGTGTATCTTGATACATGAGGAAGCCAGGTCTTGGTGCATCTCAGAAGGCTGAGTGACACACACCCATACCTGTGCACGTCTGCTCCCATCCATCTTCCTGTGACAGCTTCCCTGTCCCCTTGACACGCATGCCAGGACTTGCACTTCCACACCCAGAAACCTCCAAGCAGCCACAGCAGGGTTCGCAAGCTGGCAAAGGTACTTTTGCCTTAAGAACTAGCCCCTACCTTCACATGTTCAGCCTCCTCCCTGATGGCAGAGGGGCAGAACATCACCTCTTGTCCTGTTCAGCCTGTTCTCCTCACCCCAGGCTTGCCATTGTTTTTTTCTTAGCCTCAGATACACTTTCCCTCTTCTGCTCAAAGCAATGGACAGGGCACAAAAGTTATATGAGGGTCAGATATATTCTTCAAGGAAAGCAGGGTCTGCTGTAGATGGAACTAAGAATAGAGAAGACACAAACAGCTTCTCCTTGAGAACCCCAGTGCTCTCATTTAGTAACCTTGCCGCAATTCTCCTGCCTGAGTGGGGTCATTTCAAGCATGTCCTAATGCAGGGAATCATCCAATCTTAAATGCGAGCCCCTCAGGTCCACCAAACCTAGCCACTGCTTGGCCTAAAAATGGTTGGGGATCCAGCCTAAGAGATTTAGACAGTTTCTAGACAACCAGATAAAATCACGGAATAGTGAATATTTGTACATCCATTTGTCAAAGGTGGCACAAATGTGTCCACGGGAGAAGAACTTGCCACTTGGAATGCAATTTTTCCTATTACTTGCACAACCTGTGCATCCCCAGATATCCAGAAGATATGCAGACAGCTCCTTTCATGTATTATAATGATTAATCAGCTATAAACTCATGATTTGAAATGCTATCACTGCAGTTTTGCCTCTTGGAGATCCCCATGACCTTTGAAGAGCTCTGTGTACTAGTTAGCTGGTTTTGTTCCTGTAGCAACAACTACTAGCGCTTCCAGTCAGTTCGCATTCCTGTAAAACCACACTTCTCTTGTCCCCAAATATTTTGGAAGTTACTCGTTAAGCTAACAAACCTCAAAAGCATCATAAAGCACACAGAGCAAGTCAGTAATTGCACAGCGCTGGGCACAAGGTCGGTCTGCAAAAAGACTCCTTTTGTTTGCAAAACCCAATGAGAAGAGAAGTGGGAGGTGAACTGAGGTAGGAACGCTGCAGACCTGCCAGTTCTCCTTCTGGGCAGAGGCTCACTGTCCTGCCTGTCCTCCTGCTCCTTGGGAAGCCACCTGTCCCTGCCTGAACGCCAGGCAGCTTGGGCAGGCCGATGGAGCCACATGCAGCTGTGGGGCCGACGCTCAGCACTGCAGCCAGGAAATCCAGGAGAACCAAGCTCTTTGTTAGGGTGGAAACCCACAAACCTTGCACAGCTCCTCCACGCTCTTGCTTCTCCAACTCCAGAGACAGCTGCTAAAAAACTTCTAATTCTGGCAGAAGTTAGCAACTATGGCCGATTTCAGTGAAATATTTCAGTCAAATAAGCAAAATGCTTACCTACTGCCAATGCCAAGTTTGCTCCATCAGGTTAAATGCCCAACATACACCACACATTACTCTACAGCAAACTGTGCTAAATGGTACGGAATGGCAGTCCATCAGGGTGTCTTTCCCAACAGTCACCTTAGAAAATCTCAAACCAAGGGAGCCTTAGCAACCCTGCTGCTGCTGCTGCTGCTGAACTAGGCTCTCTGACCTCATGGTCAAAAGCAACACACAGCTGCACATCCCAGGAAGCTTCCAGCCCTGAGAACTGGTGGAATAAAGCACAAAGATGAGGCAACTCAAGGAGTTTGAGTTTCCCATTTCCAACACAAGTAAAGGAACAAAACAGTCATCTCAAAAGCAGCAAAATCATGCTCAAGAAACTGACGGAGCCATCAATTCAGGACGGTGGGACTCCTGTTCACATTAACAGCAGTGCAATTGCAAGCCAAACATACTAAAATATGCAGAATGCCAGGTAGTTATAAATAGATTGGTTTCCTAGGTTGTGATTTCCAGATGAAATAATGTTTTCTTTTAGGCAAAACAGCTCAGTCTTAAAAAAAGCCAGGAAACTATTTTAAAACAAATTTCCATGCCAAAACTTGGCTTTGACATATGGAGAATGATTGGATAAAAAGCCCATTTCAAACACAAAACTCTCATTTCTAATGGACAAAGCCAATAACAAGTACACAGTTGTGTAAGGGGCTTACAAAACCAAAACACATTGAAACCTGCATATTTTGTAGCTGATTCTGAGAAATCAACCGTGTCAGCTGTTGGATAACAATCGCTAGAAGAAAACATCTCAAATTAAGTGAGATAGTATCTCTCTACAGACACATATCAAAATTAACAGGGAGCACAGAGAAACAATAATGGAAGACATTTCATAAGCACCTGGCACGCTATCATTTTTTCCCCAGGCACAGAGCAAGCACATACATTACAGAATTCGAGCCCGCCCAGGGTTTCCTATTGAGAAATAACATTCAGTTATGGCAAACCCACCCTGGCCAACGCGTCAGGAACCTCAGTTCAACCACAGGGGAACACACCACAGATCCAGAAGTCACCTGCTTTCATGTACACTGCCCCTTCCAGCCACTCCTGGTATTTTTTTTTTTCTTTTTTTTGAGGAAAGTAAATTTGAACTCTGCCTTGAAGCTTTGTATTATTTGTTACATAATTGCTATGTTTTATTAGAAAAATGATCTATTATAACCTTGAATATGGTAACTTAAATGACACTGAAAATTAGATTATTCTGATTATTAGAGAAGTGAGAAAGGTACTAAACATTTGTAAGGCTGATAATCAATCAGTGTATCCATGTGAGTGCAATAAAAATCAATCAGGAGCTAGTGCGTTTAAATCTAATTTTTTAAGCATGACATTTTCTTCTGAGTTTCTTTTTTAAATGTCACCCTCTTCTACAACAGTGATTGATTCTATCCCCAGGGATAGTTAACTCCAACTGTTTTATTCATTGCACTGAGCTCTTGTATCCACAGTCTTTTCTAAATATCAAATTAGTGACAACAATAATATTTTTATCAAAATGTGAAATTCAGAAATAGGCATTCATGGAATCAAAACAGCAAGAAACGCAGCAGTAGATTTAAACTGCTTCAAATAGCATGGACCTTTTAACTAGCAAGCAGTGTACTTTATTTAACACAGAAAATGGTGGAATTTTGTGTCCCTCCCGTTTTCTTTTTCCTCCCATAAAAGAGAAGGTCAAGGATTTGCTTGTTTAAAACATAATTCATTTAGAAATGTTTCAGTAGTGAACAATGAATCACTGGCTATAGGGAGTCTATGAGTAATTACCTATGCCTTCAAATAACCTTATTAGGCTATTGTAAGTATAGGGGAGACCTTTGATACCTATAGCCTAAGGGCCTCTATTTTTCCATTCATGCACAGGGGATTTATATGGTTATATCCTGACGAAAGCAACACATCTCCCATTTATGTGTGAGGATAACTGCAGGGTTAATATATCAAGAGCTAAGTTATAAGAACAGGTTTCATTATATGAATGAATGATACAAATGGATGCTCTACAGCTTTATTTAACTGGCCTGAAACTTCACCTGTGGTTTCAAGGATTCTCATCAGTCTAAACAATTTTATTTTTGACATGAAATTTGGAACCTGCTATTGTCACATCCCTGAAATATTAGTAAGTGGAATGAGCAAAAAAAAGGAGTTTCTAGTCCTTTGAAAAAGACCAATACCATCTGAAATCAGACGTAGGACCAAAACTGAAAAGCCAATGCAAAACAACAGGCTGAGAAAAATACCCCTTGAAATTAGCTGAAAGGTATGCCTTTGGCATTCTTTTTTATTATTTATATTTTTTATTATTTATATTTTTCATTGCCTTTTTTTAAAAAAAATATCGTTTTCTTCTTTTTTTAGTTTTTATTTTAAGACATCCAGAACCAGAATCAGCAGCTATCACACTTGGGATACCTAGAACTGCCAATCCAAGACCCAAAACCACTGCTGAAGGAAAACAAATGGTTCTACAGGCACATTTGTCTTGAATGTTGCAGAAGGACAGGACAAAAAAACCCAAACCAAACAAACCCCAAAAAACAAGCAAACTAACAACCTCAAACTCCTCCCCTCCAAAAAAACCCCAAACCCACCAAAATACCATATGCTGTTTCCAAGTGTATGAATATACCAACTAATGCCTACCTTTATATTTACTATAGTATTTTGGCAGTGGTTCAAGTTGTGCAGAACATGCCAAACAGAGCATCAACTGCCCAAAGAATAAAAATCAGGACTCCAGAAATGCAAATGGAATACACCCCACACTCTCCAGACAGGTCCTAAGAACAAATGAGAAATGAAGAATTTGCAAAAACAGAAAGACAGTAAACAAGTGGGAAAAAAACCCAGAAGAAAATGTGTTTTGCAGCACATGGATGTGGGCAGATAGAGGATGAGGAGCAGCTGAGTCAGAGGCAGGACAGACAGTGCACAGCACCTATACCAGGGGTTGAACTGAATGCAGACTGCTTGGTCTCCCTCACCATCTCCCTGTATACTGCAATCAAAGTAGGTGGAGAGATGGGATTATACATTAAATGATAAACTGTTTAAATAGCATTTGCCCTGTGATTTCCATTTTCAAAGTGCTTTAATATCATCAACTAATTGCCAGTGTGAAATAGGATAATCCACACACTCTAAGCAGCTGATGCTTAAAGAGCTATTGAAGGTTATTAGCATTAACAATTGCAGGCAGAATAAATCACTAATACTTCCCGTGAAGACTCACCAACATAACTGCAATGGAAATAGCCTAGCCATACTCATTGACTCAAACAAAATTTCCTCACTGGTATCTCCCCATCTGTATTTCACATAGGCATCACCTCAAGTTACTTAATACAGCCAGAAATTCCCATATGTGAGATGGAGTATCTCCACATGCAGATCTTGCAATGTCCCTGTGCATCTTGCGCAGCTGTTAAATTAAACTACACCTGTCATTCCCTCCTCACTTGGGTCATGCCCCATCTCTCCCAGTATTCTGCACGAAGTCAATCACTTCCTTACCCTCAACATAAAACCTATGATTTTTATTAAGATCTACCATGCCACTTGCAACAGGTTTGCAAGTAATTGTATCATCCAGTGGGTTCTGTCAGTCTTTCCCTTCCCTGCACAGTGCAGGAATGGGAAGGACTTTGGCAATCAATCACTCTGTCTGGGGAGATTTCCTAAATTTACAGGGCTTCTGCAGGTAACCCTGGAACTGAGAAGTGCCAGCCTGTGGCAGAATCCTCATGAAACTACTAAAACCCTCAGGGAAGCAAAGTGTTGTGCTTACTATCTACTGTTTTGGCTGCCAAGATCCCAGTGGATTTGCTAGTAACTTCTGTGGCAGTCTAGATAAAATTCTGCATGCAGCTGGTTAAACCAAAATACTCTGGGGAAATGGAGGACAGCTTTTCTGGAATTGCAGTGTCTTAACACATCAGCTAAAAATACACAAGACCACAAACACAAAGTGATTATTCTTTCTCTCCCTTACAGCTGAAGTGACCAAATGTATATGCAGCAGTTGAAAAACTCTTCTAAATACTCAGCCTGAAAATTATTTTCTATTAGGCTATAGTGCATTTCTTTTACCATACGCTGGGTGAAGAAAAAAACCCTAAATTTCAAACTCTGAACTTTCAGTCAGAAATCACTGAGAGGCCATTAAATCTGTCTCATCTGATTTCAAGCTGTTGAGGTGCCCTTTCAAGCTACCTTCTCAAAGCAACTGCCCTTTTGAGCTACAATCTTGAAGCCTGGTACACTAACTCTTTATGGATAACCGATTACGAGCAAAAATATCCTGAATCTGACCTTTCTCTCCAGGGTCATCAAAAGGTAAATCAGTCTACTTATCTACAGATATTACAATAATTTCTCTTAGGAGACAGTCATGGTAGCATGATGCCTCGCAACTGGGAGATGCTGGGGTTATCCAAAGTCCTCATTTCAATCTGTTGGGCATTATCCAGGACCACTGATGCCCAAGGAAGTGCATGGCTGTAAGCTAAGACCAGACACTGCACACTATGCCTGCCCACTGCCTGCCTGTAGCACTTCACACTTCAACCTGCCGCAACTGTTTTATTTCTTATCCTAACATACACTGAGGAAAAGAACTTGACTTGCTTTTACTTAACTAGCAAGTACCTACCATGACAAATTGCAACCTCTTTCCTGACAATGCCAGTAAGAGACTCCTGTCACAAAATAACTTTTCATAATAAGCACATTTATTCAATGTAATTAATGAGTCCAAGCTACAGGACAAATTCTGATCGTGCATGATAAAACTGACTTTATGGGACAGCAAATGGAAAGGCTACCAAAAAAAGGAGGTAAGCTGGAAGACTCCTTCCCTTTGCTTGCACACTGACACTGAGGAGTCAGGGCAATGGCTCCCCAGAAGGAAGAGCAGAAGTTTGGAAACAATACCAAGACAGTGTGTCACTGCATTTCTCCCTTTTATTATGGGTGGTTTCACACAGTGAACACAGCCTGCCTTTCCCCAAACAAGGTTCATTCCTACATTATTTACCAGAATTAAAAATAACAGCCCCAATTTTTCCCCACTGATGTTTTTGTCTTGCAGTGGTGCTACTCCATGGATCGCAGCGGAGTCCTATTAGTGTAAAACTACAGTAGCGTAGTGGGAGATCAGGTCTAATATCTGTATCTGCAGATGGATAACACGCATTCATACCTAAGTTTCATTTCTTTGTTTTGCCCCCAAGGCTGAATTTCACATTTGTACCTCCTGGTGGCTTGTGCAATTGTGTAAAGGTGCATCTAGCGAGAGAGCTGCCAACTGACAACACGTCTGAGGAGGCTTTGCGTGCGCGGGTGCTTCATCAGGCGCAGGGAACACATCGCCTCCCGCAACCGTAAACTGAGCTGATGAAGGCGCAGGAACAGTTGTTCCCGGCATGTTGTAAGAAAGGGAGCTGCAGTCTTGAATCGCAGCGCTTGCTTGCGCTACAGCCTCGGCAGCTTGCAGCCCTGGCCTCCCGCTAGGCCAGGGACAATAAAAGCAAAGAAACAGCTCAGAATCTATTTACCTATTCCTCCGAAGCAAATGTGGAAAACACTCCATTATGAACTTACATTCCTTCCTAAATGCAAAAGCTTGTTCACACTCCTCCTACTAAAACAAAATAAAATAGAATTGCAATTGGGAGGTTATTTCCATCTCTCAAGGTGCCAGGATCAGCACCCAAAGTGGAGGGCAGGGGGGACAGAGTGCACACCCCACAACCACATTCAGAATCCCTGCTCAGGCTTACCCTCCTGGCTAGCTGAAGCAACAGAAGGGAAGAACAGTATCATTTATCCAGGTGGACTAGAAGCACTGCTAGATCAGACAGAAAAAATTGCCTGTTTAAGCCTCACACTGATGCACAGTCCAACACAGCTGGTGGGCACACATCTGCACTGGCCAGGGGGCTTGGACAGCAGGTGGGTTTGATTTTTTAAAGAACAGTGTGTGTTGTTAAAACTGTTTAGCCATAATACTACAAAAAAAAGCTCCATCAGACGGGAAAATAACATGCCCAAACAATACTGTTGCATCTCACTGCATTTTAGTGTGTTGTTTACATCCTTTCCCTTCCCAAAAGCTGAGCAGCTGGAATAAACAATCTGCAGATTTGTTGTTGGGGTGGGGCTTTTTTTTTTGAAGATTACATAGTCCTGTTTTCACCAACTGTAAACTAAGGAGAAAGCCACGAGTGAGGTCAAGGGACTTCTTTTTCTTTCCATGTCAGGATTTCAGGAAAGCCACGCCGAGCCAGCCAGCAGGCTCCGGGAAAGCCCTGCTGAAGCTGGCTGCTGCCACAGGTAAACAAGGTTTTCACTTTCAGCTTTAGCGTCTCACTGCCCACCCCGAAGCACTACACCCGCCAGCAGAGGCACTTAAAAGGCCTTTGCCTCCCAGGCTTTTTTTCGGATGCCTTTCTGCCCATGCATGGCAGAACTCCATGCAGCTCTGAGCTCCAGCCAGGTTTAACAGGCAGCAGCTGAAGCCCCAGCTCACTTCTGGGATCTCTGCCTGGGACAGCAGCAGGCTTTAATGCGACTCTTCAAAGCAAAAGGCGCCTAGGAGACAAAGGCTCTTGTTTTTGCCTTTAATAAAAACTGCTGCATCCATAATTCACACGCAGAAATAGCGCTTCTCATCTATTAATGCAGGGTCTCTGGACATCTGTACTCCTGCTTTATGTAGAGGCAAAAGCATCACGGCATTACGGGGTCGAATTCCCTTAACACACCTGCAGCAACCTCAGCTGTTTCAGCAGTCACGTTATGACATGAATCACTCCACAAGCCTGCACCTAATTATCAGACTGTCTATTTTGATATATTTTATCTTTTATGTACAATTCCAGAGAAGCTCTTTAAAAATACATTCCAACTATTCGAAAAGAAAAGAAAAGAAAAGAAAAGAAAAGAAAAGAAAAGAAAAGAGGTTCTTCTCTGGGACTGAAGTTTTGAAATAGCAGGAGTAAGTGGACCAGATTATTTTAAAAAGAAGGCATGCTAGTAACTACAGGACTGGCTTAAGGAGCTTAATTCTGTCAGTCAGGGTCAAGTAGAATCAAATCCCGATTTCTCCATAAGATCTTTTAAATATCCCCAGTAAAGCCAGCACATAACCTTTTTACATTAAGTGCTTTCACAGTACACCAGATCAGCCTGATGCAGTGATCACACAAGAAACAAAGCAGACAGACACTTATTTCCAGGAAATAGAAAGATACTAAGAAAAGCAGCCTTTTTATTTTTGATTTGAAATCAAAGTGATTACTGAGGGCTCTGCAACTTCCAGAGCAAGATTTAGTGCACACAAGGGAGTTAGTTCATTTTGAGTAGGTAAACAGGCAGCAGGTCAACACAGAGTTAACTCAATAAAATAATAATTTCTACTTGGCTAAACTGACCTAGTTTTCCCAGACTCCTCCATGAAAACAAAGGATGCAACTTGGACATGAGATGATGTCTGAAAGGGAAGCCAAAGGCTGGGCAAGGAGACTGAATTTGACACGCAGCTGGTCCTTAACTAAATGAGGGTGGTGGTCCCCAGTTAGCACTAGAAGAGACTACCCAGCAAGGATCATCTGGCATTACAGGTGGCTGCTAACTCCATCTTGTCTCATTGATGCTGATGACAAATCTTTCATGTCCGTCACCAGTGTGGGATTGGGCCCTGAACTCATTGTACACAGGCTGGATGCCTGCTTCCAGCTGGGATGGTCTTCTCCAAGACTGTGGCAAGTGCAAGATGAAAGATGCACTAACAGAAGGGTTTCTACGAGGTCCTCAGGATATTGTTCTAGGGGTACAAACGCAAGGGAAGCATGGGCTAAAACCTCAAGATTTCCAAAAGCAGAGGTTTATTCACTTCCTAAAAGAGCTGATGAACATCCACCTGCCCAGCCAGCTGTAGAACTGCCCAGAACAGCAGGCTGCATGGTAGACACAGTGCAGCCAAGTCCTGCAGGGCCTGGGATGCACAACATGGAGGACAGCAACAGATAAGGCTCCTTCCCACCACCCCCGCTTGTAACTCATCCCAAGATTCTGCAAATCTGAGCACAACAGACAACTCTTCATTTTGGGATTCAACCCAATGTTATTTTCGGCAAAGCTTTGTTGTGCTGGAACACCTCCAACGAGCTCAAGTTAAACAATTTGCCCAGAGAAAATGTTCAATGAAGGGGAAACATAAAAGTATGCACAGAAAGAGGCCTGAGTCTCCCTCTTTTCTAATCCATCACACAGCATTAGGGATTAAATACTCATTAAAAATATATATAATAAACCATTAAGACAGGGTTTCTAGTGATTCCTCTTAATTGCCTCATTTTTCCCACACCCTGGTTTCTAGGGAATATTTTTAAATATTCCTCCTCCATTAGTGTAAGGCCCCTTTACCAGAGGGTTACCCCCCTGCCTCACTCCCCCAGCCAAGAAAGAAGATCCCAAACTTCATGGGTTTATCCTGCAATACCCCATGAGTGGCAGCTGGTATGTCTGTGCAGTTTATGTATGTTCACACCTTACAATGCCTAAATTCTAGTAGGAAGAATGTTCCTAATAAACATGTGAAATAGCTGTAGCTGACTCAGAAAACAACAGGAAAAGTTGCCAAGAAAAAGCTTTGACTCTCTTTTGAGGACAAACAGGATTTAAGCCTTCTTCAAAATTAAAGGAATAAAATATTTATGCTTATTCTCCTCTGGCTCTGTTTACTTTTCCCTGTGTTATGAGAGAGGTTTGAACATAATAGGGCTTCTTTTTCTTAGTAACAACTATCCTCTTGCTTTTATTTATTGTCTTTTTTATTATTTTCATTCCTTTTCCATTTAAAATTATTTTCTGGATGTTCTGATTTAATAGCAATGTTCACCCAAAAGAGGCATCCAAAGAAGGGGCAGGGGGGAACATATGCATTGAGCTTCTCTTCCAAATTACTGAAAGGGCACATCGAACATCTTTCCTGTAAAGAGCTGCTGTCAAAAGGCTCTTATGAACTAACTGTCACTTATTCCAAGGATCTGGATCACGTGGGTTTGATCCTGGAGCTACTCGAAGGGACAGCCAGATGGTGCAGCACAGAACAATGTGGACTACAAGACCAAACACACACTGAGCTCTGGACTTCTTCACCAATCTTCACAAGACTCCTAATTGGAAACATGAGAGCTCCCTGCTCAAAAGAGGCAGCCTGGTACTGTCAGAGAGCAACTCAAGCTCCCCTAAACCTAATGCTTCATCTTTCAGCATCAACAACTTTTCTGTATCATAAAAAAAAGCTCCTTGATGAAATTTCAGATGTGATGCTTTTTTGAGTGTCTTTTCCCAGTTGTGTCTCCACTAGAATCAAAACATACCATGTCACAGGTCACCTAGAAAAAGTGCTATGGCAAGAAAAACACGGGAAGATAGTCCTTGAATGAAGCACAGCTGTGGTGCAGTGAGGGATTCTGAACATGTGAGGAACAGCAGTTCAGCACATAAGGATATTCACTTACTGCTGATTTGTCCTCCTGGGCTCATGTCTCCTCTACTGGTGTCTCCAGCTTACAAAATGGCTAAGACCTGTGCAGTGCCACTATCAGCCTTCTTGAGATATGGAAAAAACTCTCATATATTAGCCAACACCTTGTACTTCATTTTTAGAACTATAAAAAGTAGATTCAATCTTTGCCACTGGAACATTCTCTAGAAGTACACAGTATATAAAATTACTGTGCTTCATAAGAGTATATGTAACTTGTGGATTCTTTGAAATGTAAAACTCCCCATAAACTTCAGGACTTCCTGGAAATTTCCATTTTTTCTGCCTCTCTTATACTGTATTACTATTTCCGTGATGCAAACTGTAATTAGCTTGTTGGGAGTTAAAAACAAGGAGAGATGGGAGGAAGAAAAGGATTTGCAGCAGCACCTATGGCACCAGGGCTGAGTGACAGCAGAAAGCCGGCTAATGATGGAAACAGGAGGAGACAGAGCAGGTGAAAACAGTGTCCCTGGATCGACCAGTGTGTCAAGGAATGATGTCCTCTCCTGCTCCTTCAACCGCGCAGTGATGTCTTCACCAAAACCACTTGCAAAGCAAATAGAGCTAAGCTCTCTGCCAGGGACATCTGACAAATTGTGTGTGTGCCCACTGCTGAAGGAGTAAGGTGGTCTACAGCATTTCTAAAACATTTTCCTTTATCATCCAGTATCATTCAATTTAGTATCTCTGCGATGTTTTAATCCATCCTCACTGCTAAGTTTTCCTATTTAATTTAAGGCTTTTCCCCCTTCAAGCTCTCAAGTTTTACAGTAAAGAGTTTCCCAGGTTCAAATACATCAAGTTCTGCCTCCAAGAAAACCCTGACGGTGGGACATCAACCTCCTTAATATAGGGAATAAAAAGCTAAATTGCAAAATGCACAACACTATCTGCCAGTAATCCTCCTTGCCCCAAGTTTAAAGACAGCAAATGTTTAAAAATATAATGCATTGAAAATGATACAAATGTAATACGCTTTGTTAGTCTCTTATTTTCAATGGTTTGTAAAGTCCTCCCTCAGAGGATTGGACTTAAATCATTCATTAACTTGGAGCTGATTGCTTTATCCTGCAAAGGGAGAAGAACATGGATTTCTCAGATGTAACCCAATTTCCTAACAGAAACAAAAACAACCTGATGAAATTCAGTTACCAAAACAATCTATCATAGCCTAAACAGAAGTGTAAATAAATTAAATTACAAAATGAGCTCCTTCACCAAAGTCTAACTTTATGGAGAGTTTTAAAATTAACATTTCACATGCTTTGAAGAAGAAAGAGGGAAAGAAAGGAAGGAAGAGGGAGAGAAGGAGAGAGAGAAAGAGAGCAAGAAAGAAAGAAAAAGAAAGAAAGAAAGAAAAGTAGGTCAGCGTGTTTCCCCAGCATGTCTTTCTGACTCCATTAAAACTGTCTGTCAGATGACTAACCATGCCTGTAATCCAACTAAAAGCATGTTTGCTTTCTGTTGCACTTTTTGCCAGGGGAAAGGAAGAATTCCACTTAGCTTTAACTCTGAAATTCAGGTAAATGTCTCCGAAGTCAGACAATTTCCCCACATTTACTTACCAAATCTGTTTATATCAACAACAAGCAACTGGTTATGGACGCATGGCACTGAGAAACGATCCCGCAGCTCATTAAATGCCGATCAGCCACAGGCACCGCCTGTAGGGCTTTAAGCTACAACTTGTAGAAGTCAGGTTTCAGAGCTCCTGTCTGATTGACAGACTTTTCATGAGGCCTAGATTTAAACATTTAAGAACTTTCAGAAACAGGCTAGCATGCAAACAAGTACTGGAGGAAAATAACATGGAGCAAAACCATTTTTGTTCATTCTGGGCTAGAGGACATTAAAAATTCTAACACCTTATGATCTTTCTTTTTCCTTTTATAGAATTGGCAGCTGAGTGTTATTTAAGTTTGGATAGAAAGGGTGTTATTTCTACTCCTTGTACACCATCTACTTTAAAAAAATCCTTTACACTTTCCACATGAGCACCGAAGAACTGGAAATTAACTGTTCTGATGTATTTTAAAACGAGCATGTGATACAAAGTCAAACTAAAAACAAATCGAGGCTATTTTTAGAGCACAGTCCTAGGGCCAGCATCCCAGCAGGAGGAGCTGCAACGTGTCAGCCGGCTTATCACAGGCACAGCAATGGAAAACTCCCTCTGCTCTAACAATTCATCCAGTGGATGAAAGCAAGCAGTGAGAGCCTGACAGCAGCAGAGGGAAATCCATGGCCTCATCTACTTATAGAGAGATCTTCCTAAAGCGTCTTTGAGCGCTTACTGCTTTCCAAGTGCCTGCTTTCCATCTTCCACACCATCAGCACGGGAGCTGCTCTTGGCAGAGAGGGCAGCAAGAAAAGAGCTTTGCTTCCTTTGTCTTTTGCAGAGGCACCTACCCCATGCAAGACCGTCTCCAGTAAAGTGATCACCAGGAAAACGAAAGTTTGCAGATATAAACCAGCAGGAAGACATACACATTCTCATGTTTGTTTCTTCTGAGGGGAAGGACCAAACAAGCCTCTCCTTTGATAGAGAGTCCTTCAGGAACACTCGGGTTGCTGCAGTTCAGACTTCCCAGAGCTCTTGGGAACAATTTACTGCATTTCTCATGAACCTTGGCTACTGTAGATAACATTTTCAGGTTGGCCTGACAACCAAATAAGCCATGTTTAGCTTCAAGGCCCAGAACACTGGCAGTTTGCTCGTTCCCAGACTGATATTTATCTCATTGACATTTCTCCATCCTTTGGATTCAACATGCCAAAATAAAAAAGAAAAAAAAAATCAGGGTAAAAAAAAAAGAGCATTCAAAGGTAGAAAAAAGATACCAGAGAAACTACAAGGGCCAGTACAGAAAGCATAAGCCACATGGCACAATGGCAATTAGAAAGAGATGCAAAGATGCCCCGCGTCCCCAAACAACAAAATGATCCGAATGAGGAATACGAAGCAGTGAACTGAGTGCATCAAGGAAGAATGGAAGCTCTGAAACAAAGCTTTTGAGGTCATGGGATTGGGGTCTCAGCAGTTATGTCCGCATGACAAAGCAAATGTGGCCTCAGCATCATTCTTAGGAGTGCAAGGACCGGGTAGAGACTGGCTACCTCCAGATTTCCCATCTGCTCTTACAGCAGCATTGCCCGGCACAGGACAAGGCAGAAAGGATAACCCAGGTTTTTCTTTGCCATGAAAGCAGCTGGGATAGTAAATCGAAGAGGCAAAGGTGACTTGCAGTGGCAACACAAATGCATAGAGCCAGTGTCTTTGCATGTACAATTTGCAATAATGCTATAAACCAAAGTGGGGGATGCAAAATAACAGAAAGAGGCCAGGAAAAGAACAAGATCTATGTTGAGAAGTGATTTTGTAAGAGATACCTGCCCAAAATGCCTTTTACTGGGAAACTGACAAAGAAGAAAGCATCTGACGATTCCTAAAACACCCCAAAGGTGTAAAATGAAAAATAAGAAAAAAGATATATGTCAATGCCAGCTGTTCTCAAGGAAGAGCCCAATCTCCAGAGAAGGATCTCCACAGAAGGTGGCACATGGCAGGACTGCCACAGAAACCTGAGCTGCAAGCACCAACAGACACACCATGGGCTCCTTTAAAATAAGGATGGGTTCAGCAAGGTCTGAGGACTTTGCTAGAGCATTGAACAGTAGCAAGCACTTCTCTGAAGTGTACTGCAGGTCTAAGCAGAAATTAGACTGTGTGCATTATGCTTTTCCCTGGCTCTAGTTATCTTAAGTTTCACCTGTAATGAAAGAAAAGTTGTACTTGTACAAGGACTCTGTGCCACTCAGTTGAATATCTTCCACAGGACAAGACTGAGAGCCATTCAGAAAGTCCTTTCCGAAAGCACATCTCTTTTAGAGCATGGTTGGGTACTGCACTACAAATGATTAGTGTAATAACTTTAGATGTGTCACAAATTTAATAAAACACCTTGTTAAGCAGAAATGTAAGAAAGGCACACATTTACAGTCGTCGAGGACTAGGATTGATGGATGCAGACAAAGGCTGCAGAAAGCACACGAGCCCTGGTAACTTCTGCCAGGATCTGTGTTGTCATAGAGACAGCAGAGAGCGTTGAAAAGTTCACCACGGTAGCTATACCTTAGTGAATAAGTCTTAATGTAACTTCCAGCTGAGGACATGTAATCAATCTCTGTATGAGCTTATTGAAGGAATTCCCTTTATGCTTACTCAGTCCTCAAGAGCTCAAAATGAGGGAAAATATTTTAAAATATATATTTTACTACTTCTGAAGACAAGCCAAGCGCTTCTTTTGGACTGGGAGAGTAGGGATGGTAGTGGCAGGAAGACAGCTGTTTCTTTTGAAAAAGAAATTATGTAAAACATTAAAAACTTGATAAAGATATCCAATTAAAAAAACCCCAAACACTAGCACCAACCAAAACAAAAAGCATGGAAATAGTAATTCTAGAGCAGCCTGGCAAGTTTGGCCACATGCAGCAGCTTCTCTCCCTTTCCCCAGACACTTTCCCTGCAAAGGTGGTTCCAGCCCTGTCATTTCACTGTTGCTCTTCTCCTACTGGGTTCAATCACCTCATCCCCATTTACACTGCAGAACACAGGACTTCCCCTGTTCTCTCTTCCCCCTCCATGCCTTTCTGCTGGCATCTCCTCTGCAGTGGCATTTGACCCCTGGTTTACCTTCCTCAGGGCAGCAGCACCCTGTGACCTTTCTCGGGTCCCTGCTTCAGGCTCTGTCCCACCACTTGGGAGGTATGGGACGCTGCAGCCCACAACAAGCAGCACAGAAACAGTGCCAGGGGTTGTTTATTGGCTGAGGTCTTCAATTCTTAGCTTACACAATTATGGGGTTTCTATGCAAGGAAGGGGGGAAAAAAATTTTCCAGCAATAGCATGCTGCAGTTTAAAGTTACAGCTATTTGCATAATGCCTGAAAGGCAAGGAATAGAAGAAAAAGAGAACATTAGGATGCTATTCTTACTTTTCCCTAACATTTTAGGATATAAAGATCAGACTAATTACCAGATAGTCTTGAGCTGAGCAGGGTTCACTAATCACACCCTGCTTGAGGAATTAGGAGAGAATTTACTTAGCCGCATCATGAAAGGTGCCAATAAATTGTTCAGCTGGAGAGTTAACATAATAAAAAAAATCATTTTTTATGTTATTTTCTTTAGCAGTTTATTAATTGCTGCCTGAAATACTTTTCTGAAACACAACGAGCTGCAAATGAATTCATGGGCTATTAATCTGCTGTACATGGCACTGGAGGGAAAGCTCATTAGGTGAGTTGATGCAATTACTGCTATTACATAACCATCTTCACAGAACATAGAGTAAATTATGGATAATAACATTCAATCTAAGTTGCTCCTTTAAACATTAAAGCTGGCAAGTGAAAGCTATGCAAAATCAGGGGTAAAGGCTAAAACACAGAAGAAGCAGACCCCAAAAGGAGAAAGGAAAAGTAGATCTGCTTCTTTGGAGACAAAAACAAAGATGTGAAAAGCAAGAGATGTTTGTTTAACCATGAGAAATAATGCACAACAAGTAGAACCCAGCTCTCTACAGGAGAATTTTAATTGTATGTAGATAATTTTCAGCCACCCAGCATAACAAAGTGTGCATTATCCCTGGCAGAGCACGGGCTGACACTAGAGCACAGTAGTTTTTGTTGCAGGAAGACCCTTCCCCATTAGCTTTGCTCCCATTTTAAAAAAATCTCCCCATCAGTGATATTGAGAGTTTGGCATTAAGTTTTAAAAGTTCCCAATTTGTCAGCCTGAAAAAAAAAATATACAAGCTTTCCTATCTGATCAGCAACTGACAAAAATCTCCACAACAATCCATCCTTAAAAAACAAAATGAAAAATATGAGATCTCCATGGCTTGGGCATAACTTCTCCACTATCTGTATCTTCTCCAATTCTTAATTAAATTGGTATTTTCAGTTTACATCTTTCTATTTTCAAAGCATTTACAATACACGGTCTCCCAGCCCCTGTGAAAAGATGTAATTTTCACTTCTCAAGATAGGAAAGACAGAATAATCAGCTTGTAGGGTTTAGAGAGAGGAATTAGTCCCAGAACAGAATTCAGGGGTTTGTGATTTCCACTCTGATATTTAGCTCCTGCCTCTCGAGAAAGCAAGTTAACAGGCAAGGCAACTACTCTGGAATTTTTGAAAAAGCCCCCAGCCTCTGTGTGGTATTTAAGCATCCAGTTAAAAATCTAGCCTGTAGCAAAGCAGAAACAATTCCTAAATCTGGTGCTTCCTGCTGGCTAAAAAGAATAAAATAACCCCAGTTCAGTTCTGACTAACATCTAAATAAAGATTGCATGCATTCTAATTAATTCACTTTAAAATGACATCAGTGAAATCTGCATGAACTTCTCAAATGCAACTATGCAGACTAGCCCGCCACTTAGCCACTCACTGCAGGTGGAATCATGCTTCATTAAGGAGTCTGAAAAAAATTAAAGAGAAATAAAAAATACAAATGTGACAGTTCCTCAAGTTGATGTTTTCTGCTTTGCCAATTTCAACCAGAATGAAAATAAGTAAATCCATTCATTCTATTGTTCAGTAGCAGAATATAATGATATGTTCCAAGAAGCGTGAACATTTAAATATTATAAGACTCAAGTCTGTGACAAAGAGTAACAGACATTTCTGGACAAGTTAAAAAAACAAAAAAACAACAAATACAGAGCACAGAAACCAGATTCTCTCCTCTTCATGATAATTTCCCTGCATTTCCCTCCCTCCCTCTCTCCTTCCCTCCCACCAGAGAGGTTAATTGTAAGCAGATTTGCAAATCTGAACATTGCTTCAGTGCACTGAAGTAATCTGGAATAATTCTGTGCCTTTATAAACATAATTTTGCTCTATTAGAGCTCACTGCAGACAAGGTTTATGCCAGTATAAAGAGGGTTTCTCTGCATCACACCCCGGTATGTGGGCTGGGTTGTGTCTGAGGGAACCCCAAAGATCATCAAGTACAGTGACAGTCCCTGCAGCCTGCACAGTTTATTAAAAAGGATGGAAGTTGAAGAGCTGCTGGGCTAAGCTGGGCAGTTGTGGCAGAAGGGAGCTCCATTTTCTTCCCCCTTATACCCTACAAAAAAAAAAGAAATCCAGTTAAGGCTCTCTTTATGAGCAGGCTTCACCTTACAAAGTGACTCTTGAAAGAGTCCTTTCTCGTTGGAGAGTTCTGCCCAGGCTCCTGCGTGCTCCCTCAGTTGTGTGAGCCCCGCGCTCCGGCACCTGCGGGCACGCCGGGGATGGCGCTTCCAGCAGCATGGAGGTCACGTCATAGAAGGGCAAAGGTTAGTTTCCTAAGGCTCTCCATCACATAATGAGCCACTGTCAACCCAAGACAGTAGCCTTCCAACTTCAGCAGCAGCAAAAAAAAAAGAATCCTGTGTGATCACCGTTTGTCTCTAGGTGGTAATTAAAAAAACCTGACTGGGAGGCTACGAAGGACAAGAAGTTGTTTGGAGTGGGGTCCAGAGCCTCAGCTGTATCTACACTCCCCTAAGCACTCCTACATGAGCTGAGGTGGGACAGCCATATAAAAATCCCCAAACCTGCTGCTGTGCTGATGGAGGGACTGGCTCCAGGACCTGAACCAGGAGCTGCAGCTCAAGTTTCGGGGACAAAGCTCTGGACTTTCTGAAGGAAGGGTATCTGATTAAAGACAGCAGGGTTTTATTTCAAGCTGTGTTTTGTCCTGTTGTAGGATGATAAGGCAGTCATCACTAAGTTGTTTCCCCTCACACTCTTTGTCTTGACTATCTGGAGCACAAACTTTTTGCAACAGGGACTACACAATGAAAGAGGGTCCCTACACTAGTGGGATCCAGTTTCAGCAGGTCTTGCAGATATTATCACAAGGCAAATAGCTCCACTCCTGCCCTGGAGGCAGTGTAGTTATTGACCTCTCTTGATCAGATCCGGGGAGTAAAATGGGGTCGAAGATAGCTTTTTTTTCCCTACACAAACAAAACAACAACCTATAAAGAAATGCAAATTTGGTGCATTCCTTCATCATCTCTGAAACAAGATAAAAGCACACAAGAAATGCTCAGTATCTTCTCTTTCAAACACTGTACCCCCATTCTTAAACCCCTACTTATCACACTGGCTATGCACCCAGTTCCCATCTCTCCTCTGATGTTTGTGAAGAACACTCATTAAGCTCAAAGGGAGCTGCATATGCAGGTACTTTTGCATGCCCTTTAAGGACAGAACAAATAAACACAGAACTGTAGCTTTTAAGCACAGATTACTCTGTATGCTGAAAACCAGCATCTACTCCTGCTCAGCTCCTGGGAACAGACCTTGGGGTTCCTATTTGCAGGTGCCATCACAATTACTTTCCCCATGTGGGACTGTTTTGAGCATTGTAGGCTTGTTTCCCTGTGAGATTTCTCTGATACTTTTTTCTGTCCTTTGTTCATGGCTTTCACGTTACAAGATAACAGAATTGTAAGAAGACAAAAAAATAAAATGTGAATAATGCGCTGGGGGAAAAAGAAAAACCTCTATCTGGTAAGAAAAAGCCGAATGACAGATGTGCCTTTGTTTACATAAACTTCTAAAGAAATGGAGTTGAAACCTAGAGATATGTTTGAAAGAAGGTCAGATAAGAAAATAGTTTCTCAAATCTCTTAAGAGATGAAAAGCTCCTGTTTATGAAGGGATAATACAGAATCACTTCAGACTTAGTTGTTAAACCCAGAAGACAAGACACACTGATGACATTTAAAATAATTTCTCTGTTCCCTTGCAAATGCCTTCTACAGAAATGCAGCCAGAGGACATCCCTCACTTCTCCCCAGGATCCTTTGTTCCCCCTCCAACCTGTTATCCCCCTTTCCCTGCCTGTAGAATTTTGAGATAAAGGCAACTGCCAAAGGGCAATTTCACTCAGCTCACCCCAGGAAACAGGCAGAGCAAAACCTTAATTCCTTCTGGCAAAGCTCCAGCTACCCTATGGGAGAAAACAATCCATCACCTAAAAGGCAGTAAGTCTTTATGCAAAGTAACTTTGGTTAGCATGTCAGAAATACTGCTCACACTTCCAAAACCTACTCCAGTGTGAAACGTCACAGCATTTAATAAGATTACTATTTCACGTCAGCAATAAAGTCCTCAGGAACTCAAGACCAACAAGCCCTCAGGTGAGGAAAGTGCTTTTCCTTCTCTTCCAAACTGCATCACACTGTTTTTATCAAAGGAAAAAAAAGCTTCATGTGCACAGGTACATATGGAGTGAAATAGCTATCAATAAAATCCTCCTCATTCAATCTTACATCTTCACATTTAGCCTACCTTCTCCTTTTCTCCCATCATGGTTTCCACTCCAGCAGATCTATACCTAAGTATAGATAAGTGCACTTCAGGCACACAAGGGAAACTAGAAAACCCAACATGGACGGCGAAATTATGGAAATCCTAAGACCTCCTCCCTCACTAGCTTGAAACTTTCCATGAAAAGGAGAAGGAAACACAGCACAATGGTCCTGAGGGTGTATCTGGTTCTTTCTCCACTTCTCAACACTTTTTCTTTGAGAGGAAAGAGAGGGTGGGAGAGAGAAATGGGATGCAGTGGGGAGGGACAAATGTAACTTTAGGACCTCTAGCTGCTGACCAAATACAGAGGAGGGAACTAATGGAATGTCCCACACCGTTCAGGGATGTGAAGTGCTGAAGATGAGAACCGGTTTAAATTACAGTTCAGACATAAATGCCTCATCATTGTCAATTTTTCTTTTCCTGTGATCTTAAACCCTCTCCAAGAAACTCTTGTGGGTGAATTAAAGTTAAGAACTGGTGTTGGGCAATTTTCCCTCCTCTCTTATGCACACACTGCAAATTTCTGTAGTGGTTATTACTGGAATTGACCTACTGACACCAGGAACATTGCTGATAGAAGTAAAAACCCTCAACAATCGAACAGATCACTACACCAGAGACTTTTTTGTTACTGCAATCAATCCAATCAAAATGAGGAAGTTTAAGAAGCATTAACCCATGGGATCTGAAAAAGGCTTTTTTAGCTATATTTTCAGTCTTGATAGGGATACCAATAAATTGGAAAAACATATTTCTACATAAATATTTTAAAATGTAAATTTAAAGGGCAAACTAGAGATTTCTAGAAAAGAAGGGAGAGGAAAATCCCTTGGGGTTTTCATGTGCTTTGCACAGTCAGGTTCACTGGCTTTGCAGGTTTAGGGAAGAGCATTTACCAGCTGGTTTCACCTTTCAGAGAGGGTCCCAGCAGTAAGAACACACAGCTTTTAGGCTGCAGAGTTAAGGACTCAGAAGTCTGTAAATACAGGTCTAAAGTTGTGTACCAAAGTCATACTCCTTTCCCTCCATATGAACACAGATACTGGCTTCAATCACATAACTGCATAATATTTTTTTTTTTTCCTTAGGACCACCACATACATGTAGGATATGACAAACAATAAATTGTTTCTGAGACAACTTACATTCTTTGGACATTCCCACTTCAAAGCACTTCTGTAGTCTGCAGTACTGGCAGCGATTTCTGGTAACTTTATTGATAACACAGTTTTTATCTCTGTGACATGTGTAAACCATGTTCTTCTGGATACTCCTGCGGAAAAAGCCCTGGAATCAAGAAAAAAAGAAATCAGTAAGCTTCTGCGCTTTCCATGAACCTTAGAGACAGGCACAAATGTTGCTTTAAAACTCAACAAAATAAATTCAAAGTTATGGCTGGAGTATGGCGTCTTTAAACACTCAGACTTACTATAATTTAGTACTGTTTGTTGCAACATAAGACTCATCTCTTAAATAAAAACTAATTATCTAATGCAACCTAAGGCCAAAATAAACAAAGATAGAACTAGTAAGAACATTCAGGAAATGAAGTCCTAGATTTTACTAAAAGGCTCAACTAAAAATGGTTTGAGCTTATGAATGTAAGTAATGAGTTGGGTAAACAACAGCCTTCCTAACAGATCCACTTGGAAGTCAGACACTTATCCAATAACAAACAGACTCTCTCAGCCTGAAGGTGCCATCTATTTTTGTTACTGCAGAGATTCTCTGGTTTGAAGGCTGCACCTCAAAAGAGAAATAATTTGAAACCCAGGTCTCTTAACTGCTGAGACTCCTATAGCAATTAATGAGGCTTCTGCAGGTGGAAGAGTTCCAGTATGAGGTTATTGAGCTGTGAACTTGTAAAAGTTGCCAATTACAGCATTTTTTTTTACTCAGATACAGCTGTGAAAATAATCAAATAATTACAATGATCTTGAACAGAAATTTAAAAACCTAGAGGTCTGGTTTGTACTTAAGGAACACCATTTGACTGAACTCCTCCTTTGACAAGTAAAAAAGAGAAAAATATCCATAAATGGTAAGGTTAGGTGGCACAGAAAAAAGGCAAAACCCAAGTTCATTTCTTTATCTGCACTAAACCCCAAGCTTTAGATAATATCATGTAATAATGAAGAAAAAAAAGAGGATTACTTTAAGCATTTTAGAACTCAACCCACAGATACTCAGAGAAAGTATTTCTTGCAACAGACATTTGGAAATTTGACAGCACTATTTAACCTTCTCACTCAGATTTTGAAAATCGTTTCAGCAAGCACCAGGGTCAAATTTCAGTCAACATCACAGCATTATGGAAGAACAGTTAGCAATTTAATATTTGTTGGAGGGCTTGAGAGGTTAAAACTCTTCAACCAGCCACATGTTTACACCCCACAGGGAAGCTGTAAACTTGATGCCGCAGACGATAGCTGTGTGCCCACAACACGTTTGTCTAAAGATGCAATCATGGTAAGCTATAAAATTGGCTCTCCTCGAAGCACCCACTGAGATACGTGAGCAGTTCAAAAGACAAAACTCCCATCATTCAGAGCTGACTGAGAGACTTTCTGGCTATATGATCAGGGAGTGGTAGGGCGGGCAGCAAGGGCTGGTCATAAATTCCTTGCACAACCAACGTGCTATAGATGCTAATGTTATGAAAATACCTCAGATTCACTCAGAACTGAAAAATGCCTCCTTAATCACGTAACCCCTGGCAAAAGTTTTCTGCAGCTCTTGCACAGGCAAGCCTCATCCTGAGGTTAGCTCCTCTGATATAGGAGATATTTAATACTACCATCAAACAGGTAAATAAGTCTCCACATCTTTTCCTTAAGCTACTGGACACAGAAGAATAATTTAAAGCTATTTGTTTGGATAATTTAAACCTTTCAGGTTATCAATCAACACTGCTATGTTATATTCTATGCTTCTGAGGATTAAGACTGGTTGAATTGTTGGAATGGCAAGTATGGCAAATAAATGTACATTTGTTTACTTGCCAGAAAGAAAATTTATGGCAATGTTCACTCCTTTCTTGCTTGGACATTCCCCTGTGACGCCCAGCTCTGGGGTAATTGCTGATGTGGCTAACAACAACAGTGAGGCATCTATGGAATCTATTTGGGTTTAATTCAACAGGCAGAAAATGTGAGCTGTGCTGTTTCAAGGGTCTCACTACAGCCTTTTTGGTCATCACTTTCTAGCTGGAAAGATGCAGGACAAGCCAAAACTGGTAACTTCTATGGCAGCCGTGCCAGCCTAATCCAGTGCTGCTGCAGGTGATTTAACACCCACAGCCACCATTGGCATTATTCTCCTACCACCAGCCTGACAGACTAAGAAACAAAATGGCCCCAATGTACAGGTCACCTAATACTGGGAAAAGAAGAAACAGCCTTCTCCAAATACATCTGTACTTCACCAAAATATAACTGGTAGCTAATGGCACCTCCTGATCAGTTGTTCTGATATACAGCTGCAGGGTGTGCATCCTTATAAGCCAGGGTTTAATTACAGCCCATCAGGAAGGAAAGCAGAGGAGGCAGCCTCAGTCCTTACCAGACAAAGCTGACCACATAGCACAATTGAAAAATGTGATCCATCTGCAGACAGCAAGTATAAAGCATTCATGAACTCATTACTAATAAAAAAGGCTTAAGAAGAACAAATTTGGAAAAAGCAGATCTCCAGGTCGAAATGAAGCCTAACCTCCCCAGCCTAACTTCCCCAGGCAATGTCCTCCACAAATTGAAAGATATAGAGGAGGATACTAATTGTGGAAGCTTTGACTGCTGTTTGACAAATTACTTTTTAACACCTGTATTTTATTTTCTTCCTGGATTTACTCATGGAACATAAATAAAAATTAACTTGTTTACAAAAAAATATTCAGATGAAAAAAAGGTGTAACGTGATCCTGTTTAAAGCTAAGGACATGGTTCTTAACAGTGTATTAGTGCCCACTCACAAGTATTCTTCTTCAAGTCAGCACTGGGATACCATTCCTTGTAAGATTTGTGACAAACTCATTTTAAAAACTCAGCAATACATCATCAAAAGATTCAATTTTTAAATTTTCCTCTCGACAGGCAGAAAGATTATAATTATCTTTGCACACAAACCCCAAACCAAGCTGTCCTAGGGGGAGGGACAGGAGTTGATCCACGGGTGAATGAGGAGCATCATTTGCTGGGCACTGGGGCCTCAGTTTCGCCACCCACCGCCAGAAGCCTGGTGCTGGGCAGCCACAAGTTATGGATGGCGCTGCAAGCAGGATCATGCTCAGAGAGATTTCCTGAATCTGGGCTGAAAAAACAGAATGTCCTGTCTTTACCTCTGCAGGGGTTTGGACCCCGAGTGCAGCTCTGCAGCAAAAGAAAACTGTGCAGGACATGGAGAAGGCAGAGCAGGTGCCTGCTGCCCAGTTAAACAGAAAAGCACATTTAAACTCTTTCAAGGCTGGGTTCCAAATAGCACAGGTATAATAACAGTGGCCTTTGCACTAAAAATACTGAAGTTAGAAGCAAGCTTAAGTTTTCCTCCAAGTGATTTCTGTCAAATTACTCCCATCTGATCTAACAACCCCAACAGTTTCTTCAAAACCCAGGAAAATCGAAATGTGACCTGATGTTAAGAAGTTGTCAGAAACTTCAGAGACTGAAAAGAACCACTACATATAAATTAATAAACTTCTAGTGCCTATTGGCTCTTGGAATACAATATACTACCTACAGTTACCTTAAAATGAATCTGTTTGGCTGAATATTTACATGAGCCATTTTTTATGCAAATATTTTAGCATCCCATCCAAATTAACACTCTGTGATAGGAGATGAGACACTCCAGTGCCAAAAGCAATCACAAATGATTCTTTCTTTGTAATTTAAAAAGGGTTATGAATATAAAAAAATTTCCCGCTCTGTGAGACATAAAGCATTACTGTCATACATAATTGTTTTTGATAGCACCTACAAAGTACTTGAATTTAAAGTAGAGGAAGCTACTGAAGGCCTATCAGGAACAGTGATTTACTCCAATATTCCTTTTATCCACAACTTTTGAAAGGAACATGGATCTTGTGTTTTTATTTTAGAGAAGACAAAGCTTTGTGGAAATCACACTTTTGAATTAATTCTGTTTTTCTGAGCTGCTTTTATCAGCATCCTTTACACAGAACATTTTGGACAAACATTTCAATTTTTAATCTCATCTTTTCTGTGTATCACACCACGCTCCTCCCAGGCCCACCAATCTTGTTATCTTAATGGATGACAGATAGAGTATCACTCTGACCATGCCACATTAGGCATCCTCATTTACCGAGTGCAAGGAAAAAATGCTGAGTATAAATTATTCAGAAATCTATTGTATCAGCGTGTGTTCCCTGAGCATCCACCAGTGGCAGAGCAGACAGATTATTTTTCACTTTTAATTGTGTTGATATCTTATCTGCCGCACTGAAAGCAGAGAGTGATATGTGAAACCATATGTATCAAGCAGCAAACAAACCTGGCTCCCTAGGTCTATTGCATAGAAGCAAATAATCTATTTAGTCAATCCAACCTCAACACAATGCTGTAGAAAGCACCTCATCCCATTCACCGCTTACTTTTGCAGCAGTTGCCTGTGAATGAGTTAAAGTTTGAGAGCTCAGTACAGAAGAGAGTGCCCACAGGGAATAATTATTAACTATTAATTAACTAAATAATTAACTATTTCAGTAATATTTTGAATGTCGTTATACCACTGGCTATCTGAACACAAAAAGGACCTCATTAAGGAGGAGCCTTCAAGATAAGGTTAAGTGTTTAAACATATGAAGCCTTATGGATTTGTTAGCACGAACTGCTACCCTTACATATTTGATAGGGAATCTGTACAACTCCCTCTCCTTCACTGTCCAGTTGATTTTGGCAAGGAAGATGATTTAGAGCTCAAGTTACGCACATGCATGAAGAGATGGATCATTTGATCACAACAATGTCTTAAAAATATTTTGCCAGCACAGGGCATGCCAAGTCTTACTTATAGGCATAGTGGGCTTACAAGCTGAAAACTTGCACTGCAAGCCAGGGACAGGGTAATCAGCAGAGAAGGGCTATTGCAAGCTCAATCTGTTTGAACAGCGTGCTCGGTTCATCTGGTTCAGCTTTGATTACCCTCAGATACAGGCAGCCAGCTATGACTGCTGCAGATTTAGAGGCCATTCTTTGGTAAATTTGCAAAATAAGCTTCTGAGTGAAGCGCATTGCTACTTTATCGTAAAAGAAACAAAGGAGTAGGAAGGACTTTTCCATGGTACAGTTTATCAGTCATTTATAAACTCTGACTGAGCTCTGAGAGGAAAGATAAATCCCAGTAACAACTGAAAAGAACATCCAGCCTACCACACACCTAAAATCTCTGCCCTTAGCTTTATTCTGAAATAGGGGCTGGCCAGGTATGCACACTTTTTACAAAAGAAATGTTTGTGATGCATGGCCTCTTTTCAATCTCTCTATTTTAATCATTCAAGTTACCCTTTATCCTTGCTAACCCTGTAAACTCTATTTAGAGAAGGTAAAGCTCCCATTTCTGGTCCCTCTGGAGCATCAACAGGTATTTAAGGTATCTCTCAGTGATGGGATCTGCACAAAGCTGCTTTGTTCTGTGACCAGGGAATTGCCCAGGCACCTGCATGAACTAAATGTAGCTTGCAGTATTTTTTATAACTAGTGGCAACAATCAGGGAAAAAAAAAATAACCCTGCCTCACCAAATCCTGGTAGGCTCAACAGTCAAGCTAGAGCAAGGACACGCAATTTTTAGTTGTTAACCAGGAATATTTACTCTGGGAAGCCTTGGTAACATGCAAATCTGCAACTGGACTTGCATAGAAAGGCTTACAAAAGACCTACAATCCAGCATATGCTGTTTGGTGATACCACACAGACAAAACACACTGCAAAATGGATGCAGCCAGAACAGGAGACCCCACAAGTAACGTAAGCTACCAAAGCAGCTATCTAAAAGGAAGCTCAAATGAGCTTATTCCCAGTTGCACAGCACTTTTCCAGGATGTCTGCACTGTCTATCACACTTTGGAAGTAACGGTTTGCAGAATAAACAACTTAATCGTCTGACATTGTGGCTGGAAACCACCGCTGGCACAAAATGGAAGCAGCTACAACAATAAGTAAAGGAAGGCCCGCTGCCAGAAAGCAGGGAAATTGTGCTGATGATGTATGTCAGGGCAGGACAGGAAGATCTTTGCAAAAACAAATTTTAAGAGCTGGTAGAGAGCACCTAGAAATGCCAGCCAGCTAGTGGTGGAGGAGCACAGCATCAGCCCGCCCTGGGAAGGGTTCTGGCTTTGTCTGTCATTGCTGGTATTTCCAGCTTGCCATCCATACTTCTTCTTGTCTAGCCATTCATTCTGCAGATGAAGAGCAGCCCTAAGATTCTACGGCCAAAGAAACCTAAATTTGCTGTTGAAACCAGTGTGGCAGTGATTTTCCTTCTTTTTAATTGACAGAACTCAAAACGCAATAAAAATAAGCAGAGAGCAACCCACTATGGGGAAAAAAAGGGTTATTATCTTTTCATTGCTGATACACAAATGGAAAAGTTTGAAATATCTCAGGGTGTTCTCATTTCTTAAAAAGAGAAAAGGGCCCAAAGGACATGGATGAGCAGATGAGGAACATGTCACTCCTCTCTAAGCTACCACAGTGGGGATACTCATCTGCAACTACAAAAAATTCACCAGCAAAGACAGAGCAGGCAACGTTTGATAAATCCCTATAGTTTCTAAGGTGAAAAAGGTCCTATGGGCTTCACAGGGCAAAACCAAAAATTTCTGATGACAGAGCTTGAAGAAAATTGTTCAATGCCAATTAGCCATTAGCCCCTGGTGAGGCTGGAAAAAAACCATTTTTTAATTGTGCCTCTTGTCAAAACATCTTTCGATTCCACAAACCTTGGTTTAATGTAAAAAACATTCTATAAACCATCAAAACATTGATTACTTTTTTTTTTCCCCTCGGGAGTTTGAAACACTTCTGCTGGCCGGCTGGCAGAGAGGCAGCTACAGACAAAACAGGGGAGATGTGTTCCATCAGCTGCAAATCTGCAACAACCAGATTCTTCCAGCAAGGGTACCACAGCATCCCTAGGACTACGCACGTATTTTTCCACAATTTCGATTTTCACTGAACTCCTGACCTTTTTAGCAAACATGTCAAAGTCTCCAGACAGAACAGTCATCACCTTGAAACAATATGTGAGGGGAAAGAACGGCTGAGATTTTCTGCTTCTCCACTTCAGTGATTTAAATGGAGAGGAAGGCACTGGTATGCGCTTCCATCTGCTTTTTTCAAATTAAGAAAAAAAAAAAAAGGAGATGGAATGTATATAATTAAAAAGTTACAGTTAACTTCCTTTCAGTCATGTCTGTAGGATGATTTTTGGCCTGCTATGAAACTCCAGATGGGAAGAGTAATGAATATAATTTAATACAAATAACAGGAGATCAAATAAGTGCTTTTCTGAGTTATTTCACACAGTTTAATGGAGAACTCAGGAATGAATTATTGCATTTTGCTGTTGTGTTATATTTTTGTTTATGCAAATCAATTCCCTTTAACCTAAATTGTGAAGGATCAGACCTATAACCCAATAAAACCATAAAATGTCACTAGGATGGTTGTACAACTGGCTAGCATTTATCCAAAAGGCTGTATGTTGCTAACTGCTCATCGTTTTTTTCCTCTCTTCCCCTCCAGTGCCTCAGGATTTATACCACCAATTAAGACAATAATGAGTGCCCCAGGTTGACCTCCCAGGAGCAAGAATTAATTAAGCGCAGTATTTCTTCGTAAAGAATGACACTTTTCCAAACCATTTATGTAGCTTCCCTCCTGCATGGAAGCACAGTATCACAGAAGACTTTCCATATTGTTATCCCTCAGTTGTATGACTGATTTTGATTTGTGCTCATAATTCGTGTCTTTGTTTTTATCCACTGGGTTTTCGGATGGCTGGAGTAGGGGGACCATCTTCTGTGGACAATGTCACAATTTTACTGGGATGTATATCAGGGGGTTTTTTTGCACAGAGCTACAATGGAAAGACACTAAACAACAGCTACTCCAACAAAGTAGTGGACCTCCTAGTAAAAACAAACAAAAAATCTCCACCAAGCTATGCCCCTGCAGTGACATGCAGATTCCTGCAGCAGGCAGGACAAGGAAAATACTCATGTTAGCTATGCAATTACCAGGCTGCAATTACTTGTAGCAGTCTTTCAAACTAACCTCTCCATTTAGTTGCTTGGCAGAGATGGAAACATTTGAAGAGGAAAGGGCAAGCTCAAACACAAACCTCCATGGGAGAAAGAAGGTGTGTGTGTGTGTGCTCCAAGGAAATTCCCTGCACAGGCAGGCTTTGTGTCCTCCTCCTCTTCCCCTCCTAGCCTTCCCCACAAAGGCTTGCAGAGTTCCCGCACATATTTGGCAGCAGAGCTATTTATCAAAAGAGGCACAGGGACTTTATTTAATTGTCAGCCAGTACAAAAATCCCTGCATTTCTGCACCATCTGAAATTTATAGCGGCACTAGTTTCTTTCCCGCTATCAGCAACCGAGTGTTTAGAGCTCAGCTGAAATAATAATGCAAACTATGCCACAAATATTTATATATGCCTGCAAGCTGGCTGAGGCACAATTCCCCTCACGCTAGCAGAGAGATCTGCAGTTTGCGTGCACAGCCAGCTGTTCCCTGCTCTCGCCCCAGCTGACATGGAGCCAATGCAGCAGCCCAGCCTGAGCCTGGCTGGCTGGGTGGGTGCCTGTGGGTGCTGGCAAAGAGCTGGCTTTGGCCACGCCACAGCATGGCCCCTGCTTACCTTCAACACCCAGAGTGTTTCTGTTCTCTTTGTCTGACCTGGGAGGAGTTTTAAAACATGCCCGATCCACAGCAAAAAAGTTTCTGAGGAGGGATGAAGCGACGTATGAAAACAATGCAGAAAACAACTTAAAAATACTCAGAAGAAATAACATGGACACAAACATGCCAAAATAAACCAGATGTCTTGAGCATTATGCTTCCTGGTACAGTTTTCAGGCATCTATTTGAATGACTCATCAACACACGTTCACTATCTCCCCATAATTTTTTTTTTTTGCTCTTAGTTTTGACAGTTGACATCTAAACAAATATGTTGTACCAGATCTCTTGAAATCTGGCAAGTAATATCTTGTACTTAGTGCTTTATGCTGCACTCTTATTCCCCTGTGTTCGGCCACAAAGAAACTCTGCTAATATAGAACTATCCACTAAAATCCTTTAAAGCCTAGAGTTTAGTGAAATTCAGATGCCTGGAGACTAGAAAACAGAGTTCAAGTAAACACCCAGAAATATGCAAGTCTGGCTCTCTAGTACTGGCAGTAGTCAAGGAAAATTACCTTTCCACACTGCAGCTGAAACTCATTATCACAGGCGACAGCAGAGGGATGAGTTGGAGCTGGACCAGCTTGGAAAACCCACCATTTTTAAGAGTGAGATGGTGACCATATCCCCCTGCCCAGTTTCCACACACAGTCAGAGCACCCACGGTCAAAATGGTCTGGACAATATGGGAAAGCAGGCTGCGAAAGTGGATGAAATGCAGTCTGTGCCAGTGCAAGGGATTAGCAACTGCAGAAACAGAGCCAGAGGAATCAACTGACTAGTTCCTCCACGCAATAAAGACTTTTAGGGCAACACTAATCAGAGAGATGCATCTTTTTGCAAACCCCAACACAAATCACACTGAGATGTTGAAAAAGCATCGCAGCTGTCAGGACAAATGCAGTGCTCCATCCACCTTGCCTGGTGGATCATTCAGCCATGCTGTAGGGGAAGCAAGGGAGAGTCTCAGACTGGGCAACTTTGACGACGAGAAAACATGACCTTTCAGAGATGAGTGAATGAACTGGAGCTGATTAATCTAACACAGGAAAATCTTAGCAAGATGTTTTCCTGTTTTCTCCCTCCCCTGCCAGACTTCAATCAATGGCCAGATTCAAGCACAGAGCTCATATAATCACAAGACGATCATTCTTTCAGTTTACGAAAATCACATGGACTTAGGGTAAGATGAAAGGTCTTTTTAGTTAGTTCATCCATTTGGTTCCTGGATGCTGTGCCTGCATCTCTTCTGTTCACCTAACAGTCCCTTTTCTTTCCTTAAAAAAAAAAAAAAGAAAAAAAAAAGTAGTGTTCACTTTTGTTTCTGTACATGTAACAACCACTGTGCATTAGTACCGACAAATGTGGAAGGGGCAAGATTATTTGCAGCAGCATCTGAGAAATGCCTTGATCCCCTGACCCAAAAAACCTTGTAAAAAATGGTTGAGTTCATTCATTTAAAAAATGATGGGTTGCAGAGCTCTCTCTCTTACATGCTCTGCTTAAATATTGCTAAATCTGGAGCACTGCCACTCTTTTGGACCAGCAGAAAACATGTAGGGATCACGGCGCACACTGAAGCAAGGTCTTAATAATTTGCATATATATTTACCATAGGTTCACAGGGCTTCAAGCAAGGCAAGCACTCCAGAGACAGGGAAGACCTTTCTCCTGTTTGGAAGACTCATCTGGAGAGCAGCCAGCAAGGACACTCTCAGGAGGAGTGAACAGTAGCCCACTGGAGTGGTTACACCACAGCTATAAATCTCTGCTTTCCCTGTTAAGCGCCTGGGAGGAGGGAGAGGGAACTGGCCACAGCTGACAGTAATGGGTCCCATTAAATTGTCGCTTTTAAAGAGACTCTAAAACGAGAACAAACTTGCTTCATAAGCATTTGATCAGCTTGCCTGACACTAGGCAATGGCAGACCCTGCTCATGTGCAGCGGCTGGGGGTGCTGGCTCACTCCTCCGTCACTGGGTTCTGAATAGCTGGAGTGAAATCACTGACTCCATTTACAGCCAACCAAATCTACATTTTTGGCACTACCTGTAACTGTATCTCACGTTATAATTTATGTATCCATTATTCTAGACAGGGGATCCAGAAACAATATACTTTTTCCCCTCTAAAATGTAAGTATTATCATCCGCTTTTTATTGCATAGTAACTTTTCCCACTGAAATGTATTAAATGAGAAATTTTAAGCATGGCCACATGAAATCATAAGGGACTTTATATACAAAAATGTTTTTCTACTTCTCAGCTGTCTCCTGAGTTGAGCTGTGGAAACTGTGGGGGCTCCTGCTTATTATCAAAAGGAAGAACAATTTATGAGTAGGGACTCTGAATATTTAGCAAACCAGCTGCAGCAGCACACCACTTAAACAGTTTCCATGTGAACATACCAAAAGTAGCAATTACAGAACTGGGGGCATGACTTCTTTAACACTGCAAGTTACCATAACTGGAGTACTGAGATGCACAGGTGTCACACCTAGACGTGTGCCCTGTATATGGGAAGTTCCACTGAAATAAAAAGAATAAAAAAACCCCAGGAAGACGGACACAATATGTATGTAATTCACATGATTCTCAGGAGACAACATATCCATATTTCAAGACTACAGTAGATAGATACTAGATACAAAGAGGGAAAGATAGGCACATGGCTGTAATCGTAATTTTGTCATTTTCTGCTCTTTTGAATGGGTACTCAAAAGTGAAAGAATTTTTTTTAGTAAGGCATTTGTTTTGTTTTACAGGGTGAAGAAAAAGAAGAATGTATATAATAAACAAATTGGATAAAGAATCTCTAAAGCTGACTTCATTGGAAATACTGAATCTTGGAAATTACATCCAGTTGTCTTTTCTGCTACAGCACAGACAAAGACCAGCTCCACAAATGTGAACAGTTCTGGGATCCATGGTGCAAATGCAATCGCACTCCATTTCCAGAAGAATCTAAAGCAAATACCCCTCTAGGAAAGTTTCTCAAAGGAACACTTCATTTGGGATTAGAAAGAACCTCTGTTTCCATTATCAGGTCACTCAGTAAGTGCAGAAGGCAATGGAAGTCTACTTTCTAAGGCCTAAGTATTTCTGCAAATTGGGAAGCTGACCATTTACAAACTGGGTGATGGTTTACAATAACCAGAAATTATAGAGAGGTGTATCTTTCAAAGTAAATTCCAAAACTGTAGCAAACAAAGAGCAGCCAAATATCTACTTAATACATGAGTGTGAACCGAATTAGATAACAATTAATTCCGTTTTCTACTATTATGAAACCCCTTAATTTTGGATTTACTTCTCTAAGATGTGCCAATCAGGAAGTCTTTAAGTACTTGCTAAGAAAAACTCAAACTACAATTTGAAAAGATGCCTAAAGCAAGAACAGCAGTGATTTCAACCATCTCACCAGCACCAAAATCACACTCAGCCAGAACTGCTCTTGGCAAACTATTCTAATCTTTTTTCCAACAGGAAAAACAATGCACTTTCTTATGAGGTGCAGCAAGCTATCCTAAATCTAAATTCAACAAATCAATTGTATATCCCTCTTTGTCAACTTCTCATTAACCAGACTTTTTTTTTTTGAAAGTTTGAAAGAAAATGAAAGCTAGTTCATTGTAATTTTATACATTTGTAATTGCGTAAATATGGCACAGTTAAAAAAAAATAGTCTAGTACTGTTATCAGAAAATCTCAGAGTATTTAATTTCGGAGATGTTTGCTCTGATATCCCTCTTTCCTTATTTACTGGATTACATCTGCAAACAGTACTTTTAAAGATCGTATTATAAAATCTTGTGTTAAATATGGTGGAAAGCTCCATTTTTTCCTATACTTGCACAATTTGCAGAGTGTGCACGGAACAGCCTGTACTCTACAACTGTAATTAAAGGCCACATGTGGTCCTTACACTAATGGAGAGGTATTGAATAGGTTGACAGGATGAGAACAAAATAAAAGGGTTTTCCCTCTTTCTAGTGAAGAAAATTGAAAAAGTAAAACTCGTCAAAACCTAGTGACAGAAAAATAAAAACACACTCCACATTCCCTGCATGCAAACCAGGGGACTTCTCAGCAGGCAAGTGTGCCAGCCTGAATTGCAGCCCACCTGCTTCTGACATCTCTGGTCAGTACCTCACAGTGTGATTTGCATAGACAGCACTTCTACATGTGGATACAATTTACTTAATTCTGCTGAAGGCGTTGTAAACCACACACACATTACTGATCCGGTGTGAGCCCCAGTTCTCTCAGCCATTTGCTAATAAGCCACAACAGCTATGGGCAGGTGAAAGCTGGATAGAAATGTCATAAATACATTTACAAGGACTCTTTATCATCCACTGTGGTGCGAGAAACCACAGTGGATGATAAAGATTTCAAGGATTCAACTCCAACAACATGTACAATCACATATAAATTTCAGGTTTCTTCTTTTTACAGTGTATATTCCCAGATAGGGAAAGACTTAGACACTGCTAAAAGAGTAACAATTTTAGTTTATTAATAATAAAAACAACAACAAACTGTAATCGTTACGAACTAGTTAGCTGCCCAAGACCCTGAAAAGATATGCAAGGCCAGCAGGTATGAAGGCTACATTTATATTAGGAAATGCTCTTGCGAGCAGTCACGGGCACTGTGGTTTGCTGACATACAATGGGAAAGTCCACATCTACCTTAGATAACTCCTCCTGGCCTCTGAAACAGGACAGTTGTACCCAAACTGTCCACAGGAGATGGACAGGAACACCACTTGCTACCAGAAGCCTTCCAGGTACACAGCACAGCAAAGCTGTGCCCCAAAATGTGGCTTGGTCACCAGCACACCAGAGTTCAAGAGTCAGACATTGCTGCTCTTTTTTGGGAAAGCCTTCACTGATGGTATCAGGAATTTTATGAGAGAAGGGAGTGCAAGATTTAAGCTAAACAATTATACATTGTTATTTGACAGTTCATGGAAAATAAGAGAGTACTTTCCAGTTCCTGTTTCCACAGGACACTAGCCCTTATGCTCACAAATAAGTGGAGCAGCGGGGTTAGCACAGTTAGAAAGCTAATTTGTGATAACTCCTGTGCTTTTATAGCACCAGCATGGTTGCCAGAAAAAATTACAGTAATTAGTAAAAAACAACTATTCTCACAGCTTAAGATGAACCCCTGGTCTATGACAAGGCAACAGGCAGGGTAAGAGGAAAACTAGCTGTGGATGTAGGTGCTGTACCCTCATGGAAACCCGGGTGCTCTTTGTCCATCTCTGCTCCAGAAGCCCAGTGCAGGGGAGCAGCTGAGCTACAACCCACGACCTGGGTCCAAAGCACTGGAAAACATACTTGGCACACAACACAATTTACATTTTTGCTATCTGTCATGGTGAGCAAGTGATTTTATGTCTTCATTCATGGTATTCACACAACCCAGAGAGATTTTAATAAACCTGGTAAGAAAAAAATTTTGTTCCTGATCCCACCTATTTCATCATGTTTGCTCCCTCAGAGTGCTTCCAATTAATATACGCTTCCCCATCTTAAAAAATTTTAAACAAATGCTGGATCTGCCAGAAGTTTTATCTTCCAAATAAACAAACAAAGAATTAAGAACTTACTGAAATAGATACCACCTTTTTCATGGGGCACCTTACCTTCCTGGGTTTGTTACTTGAAAAACTAAAATTTCAAGGATGGCATAAGAACAATCAGGTTTTGTGATAGCATAAAATGAATAAAATTTCCAGGTTTTCAGTACATTTAAAGCAGTTGCAACTGGTTTAGTGTTTTTCTGCATATGGCCCTGCTTTCTGCAAATGAATGGCTTGGAATGTTGCTGTGCTGCAAAGTGCTTACAGTTTAAGATCAGATTATATTAATAGTATGCAGAAATGTATTTCAAAATACATTTTTCACCTTCTAAAAAGTATTGTTGATTTAACTGAAACTAGGAGCAATTTTCTGTGATTTGAGGAATTTTTCACAGCTGTGCATGGATGACAGCACCCATCTCTACTGCTGGAACTGTCACTAATACAGCCTAAATGGAGATGAATACAGCTTGATCATTCAAGCTGATCTATATTTTTCTTTGAACCAACAGAAGCTTTTCCCACTGCATTGCTGCAAACAATGTTACTTCTTTCCCTGATACAAATCATACCATGCACATATTTTCAAGTTTACATTTCTTACTTTCTCTTTCAGTTGAAGGTGATTAAAACATGCCGAGAAAACAAAGCCAAGCAAATACATGGAATGTTAGTTAGCTAGCTTTATAAAGTGTGCTTTTATTTTTTACTGCTAAATAGCTGAGAAAATTCCATGTCTGGTTCCTTAATTCCCCGTAAAGGGGCATAAATATAGGCTTAAACATAATTATATTATAGCTAGAAGCTAACATGTGCAAGAGTGGTGCTATCAAAAAGAACTGCTGCTTAAGATCCCTCCACAATCCCAGAACTGCCTAAGAAAATGCAAATCTGTTCTCACATGATGTAAGAGACATTATTAAAAGGAAAAGGCATCTGTCCCAAAGGACACTGTTCCATAAAGGGAACTTTTTTACAACAATTCATAAAATATTTCAGGTCTCTCAGCAACATTTCTCACAGACCAAGGCATAATATCATAGAATCATGATATCATTTAGGGTGGAAATAACATTCTTGCCATCAAATTTCAAACAAACAAAATGAAAGCCAGTTCTTTTCTCTCTCTCTGTGTAGCATTTTATAAACCAGTTGTTGTACCAATGCTGATCAGGGATTCATGGCCTGCACCAGGGAAACCCCAAACCCCTCAGCATCCAGAGGGACATAATCATAGGAAACATCACATCAGAGAACATTAACACAGTTGTGCTTGGGCATCTAACCCAAAGGCTCATGGGGACAGGCTGTTCCATGGGGACAGGGTGACCCAGAGCAGATCTGGTTTAGATGCTTTGAATCAGCAACCAGAGGAGCTTCTCTCTCCCTTAACAGACTGCAGAAAGCCCTGCCTTCAAAGTTAGGCAAGTAATTTTGGTCCTCAAATTGAGTGGTGGGACTGCCTTGTTCTGCATCTGTAAGTGATTAAGGTAAAACTGTAACAAAATGACAGCTTTTCTCCTAAGATTAACATCCTAAGCTTAACAACAAATTTGAATGAAGCAAAAAATGTTTCATTTTCTCCCTTTTTTTTTCTTTTTTTTTTCCTTTTTTTTTTTTTTTTTTTCCCTGTGTGTATTTTATCTTTTCTGGGGAGTCAGTCCTACAAAATTAGAGACTTAAATATCAAGGTCTATATCGATGCCTATTTTTTCATATTGCTTCAAGTCTTTGCCACAATAAAATATATATATTTGAGTCAGGAATATGTCAAACAAATAGACATATTTTCATAGCTGAAGACCCTTCAAAAGGTATCAAATGTGGCTACCCTTTTAATTTAATGATCCCACATTAGATGTGATTCCATATGAAAACTCTGATGGAAGGAAAGCTATCCTTATTTTATGATAAAAGCCAACTTGGGATCACTCAGTACTGAAGCAGATTTATCTACATTTTTGTCTGTTAGCATCAATAACAGGCAGAGAGGCATCTTCATCATTCAGACAAAACTGCTGGACCGTAAACCTACCCTCTTATATGCTGCACTGTCTTCTCCCATGAAAGTGCTCTAGGCAACTTTGCTGCCTACCGAATTCTAGCCAGTAATCCGGGCAGGACTGTCAGCAGAGGAATGCCGTCTTTTAAATGCCCAGAACAAGAGACAAGGCTTTCAGAGACAGCTGAAGCTGCCAGAACACCAGCTTCTCCTCCTCACCCACACAATGATGGCATTGTGTGGGGAATCCAGACCACTACTCTCAGTCCCCCTTTCTGCAAACCCGGCTACAACGACTCAAGTCAGGACCAAAGAGCTGAGCGTTTGGTGACAGGCAGCCCTGTAACCATTTGCACCAGCTGGATAAATCCAAATTGCTCATTTTCAGTGGAATTTGTTTGCGTGGTATCTAGCAACCCAGAGACTGGGGGGGAAAAAAGAGAAAGATCTCAGAAGTTGTAGCTGAGGTAATGAAACAATACGAGTAGATTCCAAAACCCACCTCTGAAATGCCAGGCAGTTTACAAAATGGAAAAGTTGTAAATAAGCTGAATATTGTCAATATACTGTTTTACACATAAAAAGATGGACTGTCGATGGAATTTTTCTTACAAAATACAAGTACAGTGAAGATCAGTTTGATTTTGAGACTCTTAATACATACAGAAAGCCAATGACCAGCTATGAGGCACATACACTTTCGTGTTTTGTGTAACACCCAGAAATAAACACAGAAGGACATTTTTTGGTTTTTTTTTAAATCACTTTGAATTCTCACCATGGTTCACAAGTGCCTATTATGAAATACTCCATCCTCTAAAACCTTTAAATGATTAGTATATCAACATAAGCCACAGAACAGTCTTCCTACTACAGCACAGTACTGAAGACTCCAGTAATGAATAAGACAGAAAGGTCACTAAAGTATTTTGCAAAGGAGGTTAGGAGGTTGCTTCCAGGTACTTGAAAACGTAAGAACCAAGGATGACAGTGAGTGGGAAAAGGGGAAGGGAGGACAGGAGAAGGCACCAATCCCATGTGAGAAGATCACAGCAATGGTTTGACAATGAAATCAGCTGAAGCCAGATTCTCAGATTCTGGAGTAAAAATGACAACAGATAGGGCGATGTTATCATGACAGGACGTCTGAGAGAACTGACATTATAGTTGGTGATGACACAAAGAGAGGATGGAAAATTCTGTCCTCATGAACTCTGTGTCCAAGGTAGCAGTGAGGTGAGCAAGATGACACACCAGGGAAAGATGGGAGGGGAAAATTCAAAGACTGGAGTACTTCAGAAATCATCCATGGGTTGGTGGCAGTTGAGGGAAGACAAAATTTACAGTGCAGTGTTTCCCAAATTGAACATCACGAGTTCATAGTCAGCATCCACCACTCTCCAAGAGCTCCTGGCTGGAAGGGTCTCAATTAAAAATACACCTGTAATAAGCAGAATAGTGCCATGACATCCCCCATTGGTCTATCATAAGAAGAGGTCAGTAAACAATGCTTTTAAAAATAGAAAACCAAAGAACTGAACCTTGGGGAATGGCATCAGGAAGTGGATAAAGAGTCATTTTAGGAGATATTGAAAAATCAGCAAGGAACAAGTCCTAAAAGCCAGCCTGATGAATCAAAGGCAGCCATCAACCCAAGACCTAGAGGACAGGAAACTGCTCCTAACATTAGATGATGACTAATGATGATCACTGTGGCAGCAGTGAAGCTTCACTGGAGCTCAAAGGAGAAAGGCAAAAGAGAAGGAAACAGAGAGAAAACTGGAAGAAAACCAATGGAAAGCCAGCACAGACAGAGTCCTAATTAGATAAATACGATGTGAGCAGAGTTTTCCATTTGTGTTTCCCTTGGGAAACAACACTACCAGGAGTTCAAAGTGAAAGGTAAATGAAGTCAGAAGTGAAAAAAAGACAAGACTTGAGAAAAGGACCTCAGAACTGAGGAAGGTGCAAATGCAGGAGAAGAAAACGAGTGAATTTAAGATTTAACATCACAGAATGGAGATTGCAAATTTGATGAAGAAAGAAGGGAAAATAGAAGTGAAAAAGGAGAAAATGCAACATGGTCAGATGAAAACAGAAAGAAAGGGATTGGCTGATATTTTATGGAATGAGATTGCCTCTCCCCATCCTAACAGATTCTGAATATGCTCGTCATCTTACAGTGACAAATCTTGAAGAAAACAGATCTCTTTGAAATTGCATGGAAATGTGTCTTCAAGGTAAAGGGGTAATGAATTTGAACTACACAAAAGGCTGTAAACATGAGTTCTTCTTTATTATTATTGCTCCCTTGATTTACCAGAGAATCAGCATGAAGCTGCAGCTCCATACCAAGCAGAAGCAGAAGCCAAGTGAAACACAGGCTCTCTAATAAACTTAGGTTAATCAACTGAAAGGCAGAGATCCACAGGAGAGGAAGCTGCCTCGAGCAGCAGTGCTCAGTTCTCAGTGCTTATTGAAACTTGCCAAGCAACTGGCTAATTTCTGTATGAAGAAGGCTGGAAGGAAAAGGAGTGAATGAAGAACTGACATTGAGAACAGAGGGTGAAAGTAGACTTGAGAACAGGCCTGTATGGGTACAAGTCGGAAGTTCAACATGGTAGTTTTCTTGAGGTATAGGATCAACAGCTGATGACAGTATGAAAGCAGGTACAAAGATGAAGGAAAAGAAAAATAAACCAGACAGTGAAAAAGGGCTCAGGAGAAAAGGGTAACATTCTTCAGAGAAAGAGGGGAAACTGGCAACACAGGTTTCTGAGGTGGCCTCTGGTGTTGCAGTCTGCTCTCTGCTGACATCCAGCTCACCACTTCTGCTGACATGAAAGCTCAGATAACTTTCAACAGCAAATGTAGCACCTGACTGCCCACCAAAGAGACTGGTGGTTGATTCAGCAGCCATATCATGTTCCTGCCATTTTCTAGCATTTGCTAAGGAATTTGATTCAGTCCGTGGAAGAGATTCCATAAAACCTTAGCCCAACCTGTTGCAGAGCTAGCATCAACAAATCCAAATATTACCAGTCTCAAGCAGTCAAGTTACTACTTCGGAATCTTGTTATTTCTCATAGACTGACAGGTTTTGTGTGTAGCTAATATTTTTTTTCTTCTTCTTTTAACATCAGCTATCATTATGTGCTGAATTACCCCATCTTAAAAATTAGCAAATAAGATATTTTTGGTTTTATTGAGTAATGTCTAACACATTGGATAGATTTACTCATGTATTTTGACAAGCAAGATCTTGTTTTAATTATTTACGATGATGCTTTGCAGTAGGACCGTGAAAGTCCTACAGTGTATTTTTGCGTATTTTTCAAAAAAAATTAACTCTTAGGGACACGTGACCTTTCTGCCACGGTCTGCAATTATGTCTGTGCTTAGAGATAATGTGGGTGAGCAAGTTATACTACCAGCATTTGCATGTTAACATCTGAGTATGACGAGATTTCCTATTTAAGGAAATCAGCTACAGCATACTCTTTCTGTTGTTCTTATTAAAAACCAGTTAAATTTTGACAGTTTTGTGGTGTCTGAAAGAAAAAAACACAGACAGGACATCCAAGAAAAACCACAATATCAGAAAGAGGTTCTAAAACTGAGGTGAGACTAAGAAGTTACTTGCACTAATTCAGTCTCTACAGTTACAAAATAGGGGGGAAACCAGATTTCAATCCTTTAGTTTTTTTGTCTAATGACACAAATGCAGGACTATGATATTTTATGTAAGTACAAAAGGCCACTATCATGGAAGAAGTTGAAGTTTCAAAAGATAAAGTAAAAATGGCTATCTGAAAAATATATAATTTCACAAAAATAAACCAGAAAAATGCCTTTTGTTAATTTATTCTAAGAACTTTATTTATATGGCTATAGCACCTGTCACATTTTCAGCATGCATTAGTACAGTACTAAACACTACACATCTATTTTAAGCTAAAGGATGAAAATCATAGGTCTTTTTTTTAACTGTTAAGAAAGATCATTGCACTGGCGTATGCTAACAGATTTATCTATGAGAGCATCTGCCCTATGATATCATTCTTAACCATTTTTCACTCTACCTTCTCTTCCTTGCATGCATGGAAGTGCACACTGTGTGCACATCTCCAATTACTGCCACACAAACACGGTGTAGCTGGCATTGCTCCTCTGCTGGGTGTTTTCAGACATTCTCTACTTTTGAGTGGCGTGTTTTATTACTGCATCCTATGGACAGTCATCAGTTCACGCTCTGACAACCACAGCACTGGAAGGCAGCTGGCAGATGTGCCAGCAATGAAGTCTGACAGATTAATTTTGCAAATACAAACCTGCTAATCCTCAAATTCCCAAATTGATTTGAGATTAGTTACATAGCTGGAGACTACACCAAAAATTTCCAGATGATCAGATCCTGGTCCCAAATTCCACCCCCTGGGTACAGACAGGCAGAATTACTCAGAAAAAGGGCAAGAGCAGCCAAGGGCCACATGAGATCTCAGGGAATATCTGACCTACAGATGTACAATGAGTCTCAAAAAGTTTTCCATTTATTCTTTGATTATGTCTACATCTATGACCACATTCTCATGCGAGTCAGTACTTAAGGAAGTCCCTGAAAGACATATTTGGCAGAAGTTACAAAGAGAATTAATTCCAAGAATGACAGTAATTTACTTGTCTTTAGTCATGAATCAGAATTAATTCACACAAGAAAGTTACAGCTGTCTTTGAAGACAATCAAGTCACATCAAACTGTGTTGCTTTATTCCTCTCCTAAGATGAAATGCAGCCCTATAAAAGGAAAGGGAGATGATGGCACTCACCTTACATCCCTCACAAGCACTGACACCATAGTGATATCCAGATGACTTGTCTTGACAAACAAAACAGGGCTTGTAAACACGAGGGGGTGGAAGTGGTGAAGGAGGGCTCGGAACAAGCTCCTCAGAACTGGTGCTCTGAGTTTCAACTGCTACAAAAGAAAAAAAAAATTGAATGATTCATCATAGTTTTGAATAAATTATTATATATAACCATATTGTAAGAATCAAACTGGCCCATACTTTTCTTTCCATAACAAACATTAATTTGCCTTTCCTAGTAAAATTTAAAAGGAGCTACGCAAGACAAATAATGGCAGGACTACATCCTACAGCCTCAAAACTATATTTTCAAGTACTCAGTAATTTAGACGTAGGCATCAATCTTACCAGGCTCCCAAAAAGGACAACTCTGAGCTCATGTTCTGGTTTTAGCCTATTGAATGGTATAGCATCCACGTGTGCAGGTTGGCTATTAGCCTTTAAAGGGAAACTGATGGGTACCTAATCTTCAGAGAGCTTTTTAATCTCTTGCTTTTTTCTACAAAAGGTAACATCTCCAGCATGCAATTCTGACATAGCAGACAGCAGCACATATCAGCACATATGTAAAGAGTGTGAGACCTGCAGTGAAAATTACCTAAACAAATAGTCCTTTTTCCTGAAGAGAAAATTACCTAAACAAATTGTCCTTTTTTTAAAATCTGCAATATAGCACAACTCCTTACACTTCTTTACCTACTTTAGGACCTGTAACATCAGGAAACCTCGCTGAGAAAAAACTACTTATATATTATGACCCCCACATCCCTTTATTGCCTTAATATTTCTAGATGGTCATTTGTTTTGAGCCTGTTGAAAAGCCAGTAACCCCTTTCAGGGAAAGGACGTGAAAGCTCTATGGTGCAAGATAAGACATGTGAACTACATCTTTCCAAAACATCTGCATTAGTTTTCTGTGATATGCTGTCATCATTCCTCACGTTTATTGTGGATGTGCAATACATTTTCATGTCTCACCTAGACATCTGCTGCTTCTCAGATAAATCCCTCTAACTTTTCAACAGATATACAGGAATGACAGGATCTGTGAACCCAGATCTATCCAGAAATATTAGGCACTATCAGCAGAGCTGTATCTCCAGAGTACTAACAGCAGGCCCTAAAGAATATTACTCAATGGAAAAATCTTAGACAAGATTTACTGTACATGATATTTTTCAGATTACAATGATGATACATCTGTATTAAACTCATGATTCATTGTCAACCCATGTGTTGCTGAATTCACAGTGGGCATCACAGCACATGAGGCAACCTCTGATTGCTTGTGAGAGAAGGGCCCCTTACTGCCATTTTTCCTTGGGTTAAGCTAGTATCAACTTCAAGGACAGACACTTCTTGAGAAGAAAATAAATGCTAGAGTAAAGAATTAAAGGCTCTGGTCTAAGCAAAGAAATACCTTTGCAATTTATTTCTATATCTAACAAGGCTGCAAAAAAACAGTAGACTAAAATAAGTAAAATAGCATGGCTCCATAAATTGTGACATTAAGAAAATGTCCAGAACTATACTAATTTTTTTCAGTATTAAATAAACTGAACTTGGCAAACACCTACATGTTCTTACCGGACCAAGAAAACTTTAATGAAGCTTTTTCTTAATGAAAACTCACATGAGAATGATAATTTCTTTTCAACAGTAATTTTTGGTATTTAAGAGAGACAGAGAGTGCACTGTTATTGATCTCTGCACAGCCACCCTGCTTGAATCAATAATCTATTAGTACTTCTAAATTAAATCTAGATTCATCAAATGCCCTTGAGAAGCCCCAAACATTCCTTGCCTAATTTCGTGCTTGTACATGAATTATGGTGGCTTCCAATGAGTCTAAGGAATGATAAAATTTTAGCTTTAAAACTCCAATACCAGCAGACAATGTGTTTTGTATTAGCTCATTCAACTCTCTCAGTCCACCTAAAAGGCAGTTTTTAGGCTCCCCATGGGAAAACAAAGTTGTGTCATCCAATAAAACAACTGCGCTCCTGCAATCCTTCTGTGATTTCAGTTTGGGGAAAGCAGTCTTTCAGGAATAATACTGATACACTTCTGTTTATTCATCAATTCATCCTAAACAAGCACCAACATTCAATAGTGTTCCAACCACAAACAGTATTGTACACCAGAGAGGCCTGTCAAGCACTTTAGAAACAACAGGAGCTTGTGATACCCAGAAGAGATTATGCAAACAACTCAGTTGATAAATACACAGCAGAGTCAGCAAGGGAAGTGTTGAAGGTACTGCTAGAGAATATTATTCAGGACAATTTGAAAAGGTATACAATAAGGAAGGAGCCAGTGGAAATCAGAAGATCTTCCCTAAAACACCCATATCCATGTGCCACTAAAAGGACTTAATCTACTACAAATAATACTTCCATTAGCTGAACAACTGTCTAGAGAGTTTGGTTTTTTGGTTGGTAGGTTTGGGGGGGGTGTTATTTGGGTTTTTTTGGGGCGGGGTTTTTGGTGGTTTTTTGTATAATAAATCCTAGTTTGGGCACATTCACTTCTGATCACAGGCAAGGTGTGCAGTTTTCTGGAGAAGGCTTGAACCCAGGTTCAAGCTGTGCTCAACTCTTACTCCAGTTTCTGATTTGCCATTCTTCCTTGGATTTAGGTTTTGTAACTCTTTATTTGAAAAAGTATGCAATGCCTGTGTGGAAGACCTGGGCAGGCATCTGTAGCAACTCATGCTCAGTAGGTATAAGGTGTTATTTTTGCAACATGTTGACAACTATTGGATGCGTGACAGCAGAAGCTGCTTTCTTCTATGCATGTCTATACAAGCAAAAAGGAAAAAAAGAAAGGATGGACGGTTGACTTTTCCAAAAGCATTTTTAAAGCAGTCCTACAATTTTAGGAAGAATTCAAGAGGGGGAAAAAGAGAATTAAAAAAAATGCAACTTCTTTCCATGCCCTGCTTTCTTGTCCCGTGGGATGTGACACTTCAGGATCCCTACTCACCTGAGACAACAGAGCCTCGGTGCTGTCACCCAACACCTGAATGCAGCTTAAGCACACAGGGACTCTCAAACAATCGGTCACTTCACAATTCCTAAGATGTCTGAAATTTTTCTAAAGGTTAGATAAAGTAGCAGATAAGATCTTTAAAAGCACAGCGTGCTTTCTGAGAGCTAATTTACTGCCAGCTAAACCGTGTTGACAGATGGAGAAGGTATTTTATTTTGAGACCAACTAGAAGCAGGCAGGCACTGCAAAATGCTTCATGTTCTCCTAGAAGCTTAGATTATTAAGCTTGCATGTTAATGCACACTTTGGACAGTTGAGTTTTAAAAGAATAAGAAGTTGTAAAGCAAATGGCATTTCCTGGATAGCCTCAAGGGAATTTTGAATACTGAGCTCAGGGTCCCTGGTGGGAAGCAGCAATTTCAGCTAATTAGGGTGAATAGCAAAGTGTTGCATTTGGTCAAAACATTCTGTTAACCCTCATTTTTGTTGGCACCAACAAGAGTCTGGATTTTTTGCCTTTTCTTTTCTTTTCTTTTTTTTTTTCTGAATTCACTGCAGGAGTGCAAGGCACTCAGCTCACATACATTAGGCAGAAAGTCAAAGGAAACGCCAAAGTTCAACTAAAGTACAAGTAATTAGAACCAGATTCTCTGCTGCTTGTATGTGTGCATTTGATTGTAGAAGTTATTTATAAGCCTCCAAACATTTGAAAAAATAACTATATACTGTAGATCATTTAATTTTTATGTCTCGTCTGGAAAAAAAATCTGCTTTTAATCATCTTCCAGGAAAGAGCCAGGAACTGGGAAAGTGGGTCTCAATTGTTTCAATACAAATTTCTCTCTTTCATGTGCCACATAAAACTATACTATAAAATTAAATCCAAAATATCGTTGACTTTGCCTTCTCCCCCCAATTTTTTTTTTTTTAATAAAAAACGTCTTTGAATTTGTCATGCTTAAATAGTTTGCATTGTTATGAGGGTTTGGGGTTTTTTTAAACTCTTGTTTGGACGACAGACAAGGGGAGAAGAAAAAAAAAAAAAAAAAGAGTGAGAGAGAAAGAAAACATTATCGTGGAGACTTGCCAGCCTTGACTTAGTAACCTGGCCATGACCCTCCAGCGAGTGTGTGTTTGACCCGGTCACACATGAATCTAGCTGCGTACTGTTGCTGGGTTATAAGTCCCAGATATTTTTACCATATATACAACAGGTGGGGATCACAGACAACAGAAAGAGGAAAACAAAGTCTCCCCTTGTGGGAAGACTCCCATTTTCTCCCTTGCAAAGAAAAAAAGCACAAAGCAAAGAAGTTGTGCCACTACTTCAGTACTGGCACTTGCTGTGCTGGATCGTTGTTTTTCCCGGGAGGTGCACGCATGGAGGTGGAGTGGGCTGAAGGCAGGACCGAGGAAGAGGCTCAGAGGAAGCCATGTGCAAATGTTAATCAACACAGAACAAATTACCACAGTCAGAAATCTTTCCTTATAGAGTTGGGTATGCATCAAAGTTCAGGAAGGAAAGCTTTTTATTACAAGTGAACACAACATACCCAGATTAAAACCCACAAATCTTCAGACTGAGATATTATTACCAGAATTTTCAGAAGTACCTAAGAAATTTTCTTTTCCATATTTGAGGGTTTCTTTTTTGTCTTCGTAGCTGCACACATCTGCCTTAAACTATTATGTTAAATATATTTATTATATTTTAATTCTTGGGTACAATTTTTCCAGCATTAGTTTTAATCAAGTCTTGCATCTCCACCAGACTGTCCTTAAAAAAAGGCTGGTATTCTGGATGAAAGCCAAAGAAACCCTCTAAAGTCTACTGGTTTGCATTTAGTCTGAAAAGGGACATTCTACTTTCAATAGGGACCTCAGGAGATGAAACTCCATGACCTTGTTTCTTTTTGAGAGTGCCCAATCAAAAAGGAACCTTTTCTGATATTTTAAAAGCTAACAGAGTATCTAACACATTCCACTATGTGCTGCCCAGGATTCATATCGTATGATTCAAATAACAACAGAACTAGAAAGAGGTGAAGGTTACAGAACTCAGAAGCCCGGTCTGCAAGGACCGAACTAATGGACAAAACTGCCTGCAAGGTCACCTAAAAGGAGTCTCAGACCCAGGGCACTTTAAGGGCCATGCAAAGGGCACAGGCTGCTGCTGCCAAAACTATCTCAGACAAGGTGCAAGCCCCGATAGGCGCAGCCGAGTTGGCAGGAGTTCTCTAAAGCTGAAGTACTTTTGCTGCTACAACTCTTGTCAGCTACAGAGCGATAGGGACAGCTGGCTTCTGTCCCAAAGCATCTGGGAGAAGAGGGGTCCTGCTGAACTCTGCCCTCCGCCTCCGAGTACAAGAAGCAGCAAAGCACACTGCTCTGATATCCTCACCCTAATGAAGTTCCAAGTACAAATTTGGCCATTGCTCCACTGCAGCCAGACATACCATCAGGGCAGTATTTTCTTCCCCCACCCTCCTGCATCTCATGCATTTAGACAGTGCACTATTTTGGGCAGGGCCTTAGAATGTGCTGTACAGTAACCGGCGCTGCAGGACTTTCCAGTGATACTCCAATTCAAATAATGGTAATGATCATGATCCTGCCAAGGCAAAAGATATTTGAAAGAATGAACCCTGAAAGGCCTCCACAGCCTTGAGGGGAGACATTACTTGCAAAGTAGGTGCTTAGAACACTTTCATTTTAACTATTGTGGCATTTCAATGTTAAAACACAGACTAAATTTAAAACATGATTTAAAAAAAAAATTCATACTCAACAAATGCCTTTGCTGTGTATACACCAGGTTGTATTTGTCAACTCACAGAAAAAAAAAAAGTGTTTATGCTTGTCTGCTGCACCTTGCCTGGTTTGGAACTGGGAGAGAAAGACCTGCATCATATTCCTTCATGCCTTTCATCAATAAAATTGCCAAGTTTCAATTGCAAATCTGTAATGTTAACCAGCAGAGTCATGTAACATAAGTCAATGGAGTCAGTGGATACTGATCTTGGCCATACAACAGGAGTATAGCCCTTTGAAACCCGTATTCATATCAAGTGATTAGGGCCAAGAAATAGTTTAGTATCCTACCACCTACTACTAAAATAGTTTAGTATCCTATCCACCATAGCATAGCAGAGCTATCCAGATTTTTTTGCTCTAAGTCAGATGACAACAGCATCTATCTTCTGGTTATTTTTCTGTTCTACTCTCATAATATAATTTCTGCTACTTAACAGCCAACTTCACAGATTTTATTATTCCCCCAAATAATCTCTATCAGTTGCCCACTGAAGAGTAGAGATTCTTTTGTAACATACTTTTCTCTTATGACACAATTTGGTCTCTTTATTAATCCATTAGTTAAGCACGGCCATTTGGTCACCTGACTTTATGCTGGCATTTAATAAGGCACTCCAGGAGCCAGCACATCTTCCAGACTAACATTCCTGCACAGGTTCACTGAGTGACTCTCCTCAGGCCCCGCTGTCCTTGGCCATACAGCAACACCAGCAGTGCTTCTGGTTCTACCATATTTAGCAGTGTGAAAGATCCCTCTCTCTTCTGCTTATCTGATCTACAAGCATGGTCCCTGCCATTCCAGTATGTGAATAACCCATGAGCATTCATATTTTTACCTTTGTAACACCTAAGTGAGATAAGGGAAGAGCTATTCTTAATTTACAGACAGGCAACAGAAGCACTGACAGTGAAAGAGCTTTATTTGCTTGCATCATAAATTCCTAGAAAAATGCAAGCAGTATCCAACTGGGATTTTCAACAGCAACGAGGAGCCTAGCTGTCTACAGTGCAAAGCAGTGTCCTCAAAATATAGCCTTACATGTCTTGCCCTAGGTTTCACATGGGATACACGACAAGGCAGGGAACTGTATTTAGTCTGTGCTCGGTCCCTCTATTGCAGGGGCTCTGAAGCAGCCCCACGTCTGCATGTGCACCCCACTCACCTGCCCACTGTGAGACAGGACAGGGCTGGGTGCCTCCAGCCTCCAAGAGCCACTGCTGCTGCCAGCAGGGAACTCGGGAGCGATGATGAACCCTTGCCTTCATTTTCTGATCTCCGCAGCCAGCTGAGAATCAGCTTTCTATAAGACTACCACCATATATACAATTACACAGGAATGCCCTGGCATGGAACTGACTTGCCTGAGAGAAACCCTGAATCCTCTTCTGAAGGCAGCACAGCAGCAACTGTGCGTGTGGACCGCTGTGTACTACACAGGCACAAGCAACACTAGAAACTGCCACAAAATCCTCTACTCTTGACTGTACTGTTCATGCTTCACATACCACCAAGATGTTAAGTCTGAATCTAACAGGCTAGTCTTATAAATTGAGCACATACGAGCTGAAAATCACCAACACACCATCAGGTATTTCTGAAAGAAAACACCTTAAAAAACCTTTGTCTGAAACTGCTGCATCTTTTTGCTGTGTCCCACAGGTACACAGGGGAAGCTGTCACTGCAACCACTTTTGGTGCTTCTCCCAGCAGAGCCACAACTTTTGGCAAGTACATTCTCTTTTATGAGTACACGTATTTGCTACAGTTAGCAGTAAAGGACAATGAGGAGGCTGCAGCTGGTCTGTAGGTTTGCAATTTCTGGTTCTTAAGTGCCAGCTCCACTAAACCCCGAGGTAGTATGTATAACTAACATCACCTTTTCAAAGAAAATTATACTGCTTTTCAGGCTGAATTTTTTTTTTTTTTAACAGTTATGTCAGCAAAGCAGTTCTACATTTGGGTTTATGCGTCCATATAGCCAGAGAGATGTATTTACACCTGAGCAAACGTGGAAAGCAGAAAGCTTGTCAGGATTAATTATATCAGGGCCAAGAACTGCATCTGGTTATACCTGTGTTACTCTCAAGACAGCGAGACTTAATGACGTGCTAGTAACTGAGAACAGGAGCGTCTTTCGCTAAATAAATGGCCAGGCAGACACCATGAGTGAGCCAGGGTGAAAGTAAGAGTAGACACAGGATGGCCGCAGGGTTTGGCAGGCAGAGTTTACAGGGCAGCAGCTCATCACTTTGTATTAGGAGCCTACCCTCGAAATGAAAAAGAAAACATGTTAAATGAAAAAAATAAATCGTATGGAAAACTGAAGAAAAACATCCGAAAGATGCTAGCTCTGTAGTTTTTTCAGGTCGGTGATTTTCTGCCTGTCCGTTACCATGCAAAACCACATCAGTCTCAAGTGAAAATTCTGCATTACTGCAAAGCTGAAAAACAGGATCTTCCTTAAAAAAAACCCAAAAACATAATTGTGCCATCATCTGCATGAAGTTCGATTTTCCTTTGAAAATGAAATTTTCTTACAATTCAGGCCCTGGCTGCTTTACCTGTGGATTCCTATGGTCACATCCTTATATGGAACAAAGTGGCATAGACAAAGAAGAGACACAAATGTAGAGAGGCTGAGAACTCTGACCCCTTTATTCTTTATTTATGAAAAAGAAGCCTATTTCTGTGGCCTATTGATACAAATGTGGTGCAACAAATTCAGCGCTTTCCCTACAGGATCAAAAATTTTAAGAAAAGGCCCACTGTAAGGAAAGAAACATTTTAAAATAAAAGAGGTCTGATCCTTTTTTTCAGTTATGTTTTATGGTGTTGCTACTCCACTGATTTCAAAAAAAGGCTCTTGTAAACATAAATGGAAGAAAACCCAGATCCAGAATCATCGTAAGAAATGAAAATTGCAAGGGCAATGAAATAGTTGTTATAATCTCTATACACATCCAGATATTTTACTAAGTCATAAAGTCTCCATTTATAGTTATTAAATGTTTTATAGTGTTTTGAGGACTTTTAAAGTCTTTTCAAGCATTGAAACAGAATAATTCAGAGTATTATTCTAAAGGAATGATTTTATTCTTCAAAATTCACCTCCTATCCAAGTTGGTATTAGTTTTTGGTATTACTATGTCTGCCAAATAAATTTTTTATTTTCTATATATTCAACATATCTTATGACACTATGCATCATGACTTTTTGCTGTGGCTTGAATCCAGTAAGAAAAGAAGTGTTTTAATATCTTTAATCATGTAATACTATTACACAATTGTTCAGTACCACATGGACAAAATAGAACTATTGTGCTCTCTTTGGAAATGCCATAAAACTGACTTGCAGTGTAATATTTTACATATCATTTAGTTTCTCGAATTTTAGGACCATTAGTTCAGAACATTTTGATCTTTAAGTGTTTTCAAACTTTAAAATTAATAGAGTGACTCAACAAGGGCCAATTCAGTGATCAAACCTACTTCAAGTTAGTAGAGTAGCAGTTAAAATGCTTATCATTACAATTAATTTGTATTATAGCCACACTGCTGGGTATCACTAATTGATTTATATACCCTCCTTTCTATACCCATTTACAAGGGCAATTATGAACTCCATCACATATGTTTAAATGGGTTACATTAAAACATTATCTAGAAACTAGACTACTAAGCTTAAAATCCTTGAGAACAGGTAAATTCTTCATTAATGGGTATGTTATCAACTCACTACAAACGGCCTATAACCTTTTAAGGCAGTACACGGTGCTAATATTTTACTTTTCATGGGCAGTTGGAGGTTGGCTCCAATGATGAGCTCCACCACTATCTTTAATTGTTTTTAAAATTGCATATTATAGGCAGCAATAAACACAAATTAGTATGATACCATCCACAGCTTTCTGCAAGGCATGGTTTCTATAAACAAGTTAAAATGCATACATCTGTAAATAATAAGTGTAAGTATGCTGAATTTAATGAATAAGGGCACTAAAAGAAATTGAACAGTAGGGGTTCAGCAATTAGTGTAACTGCCCATTTTATTAAAAATGTATTGTTTCCAGCTTTCACTTTAGAAGGCTTTTATTGCTTTGCTAATTCTAAGTTTTGATTTCCTTTGAAAAGGATGTCTAATTCCTTATTTTTCTTTGACAGCCCCGTCACACAGCACTCATCTCTTTTACAAGGCAGTGGACAACTGTGAAGCTTTATATCTCCTTGCTCGGGATCTCACTCTTGGGCCCTCGCTGCAGACCTTTATTTGGCATTATGCCACCCAGATGATTCTTTATCAAGTAAGGTTTCATGCCACAACGAAGCTGGTATGAAACCTGCTGAACCAGCACACCCCAGGCAGCCACCCTTCAGCCCTTTCCCAGGGGTTACCAACACTGGCAGAGTGGGGAGGGGAGGAGCACACTTCCAGCTTCCCAGCCATGCCCCTGACACCCAGGGCCATTTGCTGCAGCTGGCAAGGCTCGGGCCATGAAATGGAGCCATGAGTTTCCTGCTGCTGTTCAGCAGCAGCCTGCAACAAGAGGTAGTGTGTAGACTGGGAGAAGCAAAGGTAACTTCTCAAACCAGGCAGATATCCCAGTAGACATCTCCCATACCTCAGCTCTGCTGCAGTGAACCCCTGGGCTATCCTTGCTTGTATATATAAGTTTTACATCCATGTAGCTCACTTTCCAAGTAAGTGTTAAGATTATTCCTTACACTAGCCTAATTGCACCCACACTGCTGTTCTATGGGGGTATAATTAAAACAACACATTATTTCCATTTAAACATGACACAATAACAGGAAAAAGATGGCTTTCATCACTTGAGCTTATCTGCAAATAGAAGGACAACCAGACCAAAACTGGACCTCTCTAACATCCTACAGCACATGTACATTTGCAACATCTGAGACCAAAACAGGGACATACCCTGTCCCCCTTCATCCCCTCAGCCTGCCAGACTGGGACAGTGCAGTACAAAGAGCAGATCACCCCAACATTTCTGATGCTAATGTAAGTAATTCCAGTTTAGGGTATATTTAAGAACTTTGTCACTATCTTTTGAGAGAGCAAATAAAATATAGAGTTTACCAAGCTGCAATGCTCACCTGAGCAGAATTTCAGTATTTTTGAATTGAATACCTGCCAGACTAAAAATGGTAACACAGTGGGGAAAGTAACATGAAAACTAAGACACTAACAAATTTCCTTTCCTTGTAATTCACATCACCTTCACACTGAGTTTATAAAATACTTTGTTCTGTGGTTTTTTTTTCCTTATAGCTTTCTATGCAGTTAACATGGCAAACAGCCCTCTGCCCCTTTCACATTGGTCCAGCAAAAGCTGAAATCTGGGAAGGAGCGCAGTGTCCCAGAGCCAACTGGTAGCAGTTCTCTTGACCATGGCTCAGAGCACACTTCCACACTGCCTAGAAGATCTAAGATCAATAAAATAAGACCTTCACAGGAGCCTGGAGACAAGGTGAGTACTGTGACTGGAGAGCACATTTCCCAATATTCTGTTTTCCTATTCTCTACCTGCAGTAGATTTTCCTGTTAAACTGTTGGAATGAGGAATGCTCATCATTTTACCTGTATGTTGTCTGTCATTACTATTCTCACTCAGAAGTGAAAAAATATGCACACACTATACTTAAGGAAAACACATATATGTTAACAGTATTTCCTAGTCACCTGGTCTTTCTTATTCAGTACCTTCAGCAGTGATTTTTTTTTTCCCCCCCAGATAACCTACTCACAACTGGCTGCAATATCCCTGCCTTGCAAACAGGAAAAACGTCAGCCATACTTTATATAGAATATGACAAAAAGAAAGTACTCTGTTTCCCAAGAACTGAAAAAGCAACATTCAGTCCTGGTAGCTGATGTCCCAAGAAAGTTCAGGCAAAACATCCTCTGAAAAAGTGAAGTTACACTTCTCCTATGAGGTTAGAATTCAGAAAATCTCTGGTTATGGATATTCTATTATGAATATCCACTATTACACTAAGCTTATAATTATGTTTCATAAAACGTACTTTTTTTTAGGGGGAAAAAGCCCCTTTTCCTGCTATGTTTGAGAAATTTGGGCCATTATTTTCTGAGGAATTAGGCTAATATTTACAAATGCTTTTCCAGTTGTCACAGTTCATTCAATGCAATCTTCCCAAACTTTCTGAAGGACTGGTTTAGTGCCTTTGCCAATACCCAAAGGATTCTGAGGACACAGCAAAGTATTATTGTCAACACACCAAGGCTATTAAAAATGTAGATAGCTGTGAAACTGTAAGACTACCCATTTCACTTGAGGGTCCAGAAAACCTCCAACTTGTGGCACTACTATTTCACTGAGTCACTGTGACAAGGCAGAGTAGCCATCTTAAGGAATTAGTAAAATCAGCGGTGGAGGGTTGTTGGTTAGAAATATTGCTTTTAATTTCTTAGTATTTGCACAAGTTTCACAACTGCACAGCTGCAGAGAGTTGCCCCAAACTGTAAAATAAACTAGGCAAGCTTTCCACAGAGTAACTTCGATATGTTTTCCATTGCTTCCCATTCTAAGGTCTGATCCTGTTTTGCTGCTCATTACATGGACTTGTCATAAATTTTGGAAAATCTTCTTAGTTCTTTTCCCACACTTTACCCACCAGACACAAGTTTGTCATCCAAAGACGATAACCTATGAAAAGAGTAATTTTAAAAAAGTGTAACCTGTGAGTTCAAGGGACGGTCTCTGAGAAAATTCACCTCTGACCACTTTACCCTGGGACGAGACAATCCCAGTGGGATGTGGGCACATTTTGGAAAGCTCTCATACCACCCAGGAACAGGGAGACCCTGCTGTTTCATGGCACCCCAGGCATTTGCAAACCAGTTTGCCTGATCACTGCCTTCTATTGTTTCCTGAGATAAGCAGGGCCCCAGTGAACAATTAGAGTTTTCAATAAATAATCTGTAAGCACATTCATTTGATTTACTGTTATTTGATACAGCAGTTAGTTTCAATGGGGCAGTTACTATTGATCACTTAAAGTACTACAGACAAACATGAAACACTTCCAGAACTCCATGGATTATTACTCTTTATCTGCCACTCATCTGGGTTACTTGTAATGGTTGTGAAATTTAAAATCAATAACAACAATTAGCGTTTGTTATACTCTGAGGAATGAATCATGTGAAATATGTTTTGTTACTAAAATGAAATGTTAGAGAGCTTGCAAACAGGAAAGACTCTTGTACATAGCAGAACTCTAAAATTATTTCTCTTGGTATTATTGTCCAATAAAGCAGGTAAAGAAAATTAAATACATGCATTTTAAATGCACACAGAAGTATACACACAATTATAAAAAAGGTATCAGTAGGATTATCAAAGGAATAAAACTTTCAAAGAAACTGGTGAGAAAGATGCACCCAAATTTTCCTTAAAAAAAATTCCACTACAAGTCCTACAACTTCATACTTCTTGACTTCTACAGGAGTTCTGGGTTGTCAATCATGGCAGGACTTGTTCCTATGTAGATATAGGAAAAGCTCTGACTCTTATTCCAACTAGCTTTTACTGGAGGTTATCAACAAAACAAAAAAAGTATCTAAGGAATTAATTCAAAATGAAATTAATGAAAGCTGGAAACTGATTTTCAGGTATTTATGTTGAAAAACACCTTCTCTCTTCAGATTCATATAAATAAGTTGTGAATCTAATGAAATGGATAGAAATAACAGTATTTTGAGATCTCTGATAAAGTACTAATGCTACATAATTAAAATGAAAAACAATAAGAGAAATATTTTATCATTAAACTGTAACCAGAACCCTGTGTGAAATCATCCATTCAGAAGACTTGTTTTTCATCAATTATTTGTTATTTATCTGATGTAAATATAAGAAGGTCTAATTAAAATGTATGACTCCTTATGCAGCTTCTTGTCATTAAGACCAATGAAAGCATTCTGAAGACCATAATGAAATAATTATGTTTGCCTTTAAGAATCCTCTTCAACGACACATGATAGTACCACACTAAATTAAAACATCAGGAACCAAATTTCTCTTGCATCTATTACCATTTTCATTAATTATACCCCCAAGCTTTCCAATAGACCAGGCCCTAAAATTCTTTTGAAGCTGAAACAGCCTAAGGAACAGCAACCTTTTCATAGTAATGGACTTTGAAGAAGAAACAAAGGTAACACAGCCCTGGAAGGATTAATATTTCAAATAGAGTTATCATGTGAAAATATGTGTTTATTTGAAAAATGGGGAAAAGATTGTTGATAAAAAGCCAAATATGTGTTCCAAGGAAACCAATACTCTGATTTAATCTCATTTAATTGCGTCATTCCTTCCTAACCTCTTTTTGTAAGAGTATTTTCTTGGGCTGCACAAAAATTCAAGTTAGCAAAAGCATAACAAACACAGTATTGCTGGGCAGTGCCAGTGTACCATGCTGCAACAGAGCTGTACTTTCACATTTTGGTGAAGGTGAAAACAGCCCCTGTGAACAATTGCAGTGTTTATAATGGACTCCTTTCAGGGAGAAGGGAACAGCTATTTGCCCAAACTGCCTCCAGACCTGCAGTGCATCCTAACACAGCTCATGCTTTAACCACAAAAGTCTTGCAGGATCTCACCAAAACACAGAGAAAGGAAAGGATTCAGATAAGGAAAAGAAAAAACCCAAAAAACACAGAAGGATATGAGTCAGCTCTGACTTCTTGCAGGCAGCTGAAGGCTTCTTTTCAAAACTTCAGGGAGATAATGGATCCTTCTTGGTGTGGTGTCAGAGAAGTCAATGTGGCAATATGCACAAAGAATAGAAAGATGAGCAGTTCACATGCCTAACCTGCATAGCTTGTACGTGTACAACGAGAAAAACACAGCCGGAATGCGCTCTCCAAATGGAGAGAGGAAGGCAGAGGTTCACTAGGGGATGAAGACTTGGGAAAAGTAGCTTGCCCTGTTAGCCCCCCTGATCAAAGACACTGAAAGACATAGGTGATTTGCCATTTGTTCTGCATTTTACACCTTAGTGTTCAAAGTGTGGAGTGAAATTAGAAAGAACTTTAGAAAGTCCAAGACTTTCCAGCTAACCTCTAAGGAGGATTTGACATATACTCTCATCCCGTAACTAATAAAATTTCTTCCTCAGCTGAATGAAAAGAGGAAACTCAAACAACAAAGCAATGCTAAGGATTACTCTGCAAGATGAGGGGAAAAAGGAAAGACCTCCTCAGACCAAAAGTTGAAAGGCAGTAGTATGAACAATGGCTTAAAACCAAAGAAAGAACCTCCAAACTCAGGACCTGATCTTAACAATAAAAAAGTTCATCCATGCGTGGCATTTTAGCCAGTCCTTTCATTTGTGCCCCAAGCCAAAACCCGCAGGCTGGTGGATCAGTGAAGGTGGGTCTCTGTGCAGGAGGGAAAGTTTGTAGTGAAGTTAGGACCTTTGATTAGAGCAACCCAGAGAGGAGTGCAAAATCCCGAGAGAGTCAAGCTTTGGGGGGCACAGACGTTTCCCTCGCCTAAACCAAGGTCCTGGGGGAAGTATCTGCCTTGCAGATCCACAGACCTTGCCCAAGGGGAGGTCTGGGTGTCAGGTATCGCCAGATGGCACTGTGACACAGATTTCCAACTCCTTTTTCTTCATGTGCGAGTGAATGTTCAGTCTTGGAAAGACAGGCAGCCCTGGTCTTGCGAGTTTTTAAGTAGAAGATGAGGAATTAAAGTGGCAGAGGAGCCTGATTCCTGCCCCGGGCTCTGCCCACGGCCAGTCCCTGAGCAAAAGTGCTGGAGGCTCCAAGACCCCCAGAAGTCAGGGCACAGCTGCACCATGCCTGAACACCTCTGTCCCAAATTGGTATTTGTGAACAAGTGAAATACTTAAATCAACCCAGATGCTGTTACATTCACTTGTCATGCAAGAACTTAGAAATCCTCTTGGTATCAGTCACTAGCTGGCAGAGGGGTGATTCTGGTACAGGACTGGAAGATGAAGGAACTCGCATAGGAGATGAGATACACATCTCTCTCTATATGATGTGCTGCTGTGTCATCAGCCAGCCTGGCAGAGAGGACCAGCAGAGTTGGTTTAATGGCCACTTCAGGAATTACCCCAAGCTGCATTCCGATTAAAAAAAAATAAAATTGCAGGATTCAAAAGACTTTTTGTGTTCTTTAACTGTTTTGGTGGGGTGGTGTTTTTTTGGTTTGTTTTCTTTGGATTTGTTTTGGGTTTGGTTTTTCTTGGGGGGGTGTTGTGTTTTGGGGAAGTGGTAATTGAAACATTTCTTTTACTCTTTCTGTCTTACAGGCACAAATGGCTTTCTATAATCAAAGCACCTACTGAAGGAAATCTGTGTTAAATCAAACTGTGTTTTTTGTCTCCAGCTGGTGCAACACTGGTCAACCTGTTTAATTGTTCCACACCTCTGCTACGCATCTTTAAAAGAAGAATGATCTTTCTTTCTTTTTAAGAAGAGATCCTGGATGTTCATTGTGCAGAACATCCAGCACAGTGACATGAACCTTTACTGGTATTTCCTAAAAGTACCAGTATATAAATACACCAAAGCCTCACTCATACAACCATTCTGTCTCTGAAACTCTTATTAAAATTGAGGGTGGAGGGTTGAGTGCATTTAAGTGCTTCACTAGATAAGGCTGTAAAAGACAAAGACATCCTTAGTTTGTCATTTTATTGTTCAAAGATCCTTGCTAAAAATATAATGTGAGCCTAGAGAAAAATATTATGGTTCAATGGAAACAGATCCTCCAAACCATTAAAAGAAACTAAGCGGTGCTAAAAAAATCTCTTTCTTGCGAAACATCTCTCTGCTTTTTTTCTTAGGGGATGCACTTAGAGGGTAAAATGTAAGTCACTGAAAGTGCATAAAACGGAAATCCTTCCAAACTATGGATGGGCTCTAACATCATGTCCTTAGCAGTGAAGATCCAGAGCACTCTGAGAATTTATAAATACTCATTCAAGCTTTAACCTATTAAACCTATACAAGTGTCGCCTGCATGTGTATATTTAACTTCCATAGTTTTATAATATTCAGTTTATATATGGTATAAGCAGGGGAAAGAAAAATCACCTTGTCCAAGGGGAACAGAAGGTATATTATATACTTTGTGTCTAGGATTCTTTAACACAGACTTGCTGGATTATATTTCCATCTCTCTTAACAAAAGTATTTGAAGAAGCTGCAAGGCTCAAATAGAACACTAAAAGAAAGTGGGGTCAGTTATGTAAGGGCTAGCACTAGTTTGTTAAAAGTTTTTTTCCTACCCACTCCCAAATAAAGGCACAAAGAAGTGAACATTGTGGGAATGTGTTTCTAAACCACATGATATCCTTATCAGATTGTCATGTACAAGGGAGGTTCTCACACAGGGACCCCATGCTGGTGAGCTGCCCTGTCACATGATGCAAGTTCTACGCTCCTATTCAGATTACTAAAATGAGCTGAAGAAAGCTAGATTTCCCCTCCTCCCTCCCCCCCCAAATAAGCAAAATGCACAGTGACCAAAGTCATATTAATTTGCTGCCACTGGGAAAGCAATCCTGAGCAGCTGCAAATGATAAGTGAGTATATGAAGGAGATAATCTAGCTATTAAAATCTATACTGCAATTAATATCTGCTGAGCAGACTTTATTGCAGAGAAGCAAACAGAGAATCGGAAAAACCTGTGAGTCAGACAAAATATCAGGAAAAAAACTCAGTTGATTTGTAAATTTATGGAAAGAGAGTAATATATTTTTATAAGCAAGTCCTACTTTCTCATGTAAGTGTCTCTATTTTCACTGTTGATGTTGTGAACGCTGTCATTGAATTACTTTTTCGTGTAGTTCGGAGGAAGTGGAACAGCCCTGTTAACATTTTTAATATTAAATGAAGGTTTTAAATAATATTTGATCATTCAAATATGTGGCCTGTTTTAAAAAGTGCTGAGGGAGCTCCTAGATGCTCAGCATATTTAGAAATGAAGCCATGAAATGTGGATTTAGAATGCTAACTTTAGGCTACTGTTCCTGACATTCTTAACTTTTGAAACGCATTTGCTCATGCAACGACATATTAATAAAATCTCAGACCTTCAATTATTTTTAAAAAGACAGTTTAAAATCCTCGTGTTTGGATGTAAGTTGTTTACAGATTACAAAGAGGAGAAACAGCTAGGATTACTGTGACCAAAAAACTGCACAGAACTATTTCCACATTATATCAGTTTGTTTCTTTCATACCTGGAATATGGTTCTCATAAAAAGGCGGTAGCAGTAACACATTACTCTAGCAGGTTTGCCTGCTAGAAAACCCAGTTTTGTTGCCCTCCTGTCTATACTTTTCCTGAAGCACAGAGAAAATGATTATTCTGTTACTTTGGAATAGTTTTGAGCATTTTGCGGCTTGTATTTTCGTGGTTCCATTTGGTTTGAAAGGGCTTGGATTTCAGCAAGAAGTGGCATGGGTCACAGTGCATGGGGACAGACTTCATGCACATGAGCAAAGGTCAAAATCAATCATAGCTTTGTATTTCCAGGCCTATTACTTTTGGCAGTTTACGCTGCCAGAAGGGGCTAAAATATTTGCCTCCCAAAAGGAGTAAACATCAATAGGGGACAGGAATTATAATCAGCTTCTCAACCACTCAGCAATGAGAAATGATGGCAAAGGATCCCCTCCTCGCTGCAGCCACCAAGCCATCTAAATGTTAGATGCAACATTTTCAGCAAAAAGTTGAAAGATTTCACAGCACAGTGACTTGAAAAGGACAATAGGCCTATTTAGGCAATTATATTATGCAGGCTTTGTTATTAGGCAGCCCTGCTCAGCCCCAGAAAGTCTGGATAATCAAAAGTGTCCAAGTACAGGAAGGGGAAAAGTACAACCCCACCCTCCTGCACAGCCGCTGCCAGGACCTCTGGATTTGAAGGGTAAAGTCTATTTACCGAAGTTCCTTGGCCATTTTATACATCAACTGATATCCTTCCTCATGGGGCTGCGTGCTACAGCCTAGCAAAGCTCTGGAAAGCCCTCTGAAACCACAACTAATTTGGCCGCAGCCGCCCGCCCCTGTAAATTCACTGCTCAGAAGCTGCTGCCAGCCCCCCAGGCAGAAACTGTGAGGGGAGAGAGATGTTCCCCCCGGCTCGCACGCATACCAGGGCCAGACCCCACGGCCAAACAGATCTGGAAACTCATCACAGCTGTGCTCTGCTTTTGAGGTCTCAATAGGACGGGGCATAGCGTGGCCGACCGCGGCAGACAGCAGTCCTTCCGAGCACAATGTCCCTTTCACAGCCCCGCTCCCAAATCTAAATGCTGGCTGTGTAACACAGCCGCACTTCATCGGCTGCGTAAAGGGCGGTATATAAATTAGACCTGAGCAAAACCAGTCGCTTGGCGTGTTTCGGGGAGGTGGGACCGTAATCCGCCGAGCAGGGCGCCTCGCTCCCCCGAGCAAAGCCCCTCGGCTTGGCCGCGCTGCGGGGCTGGCGTGACGCACACACGGTTAACAAAAACCGCTCAGCAGTAAGTAGGGATTTAACTGGATGTGAGGATGACTAACTTCGCCGTCTGAAACACTATCTCCCTCTTTCAACTCCTTAACTTCACCGTAACCCTCTTCAAGGCATCGCCTCAGAAGCCTGGCTTTGTTCTGACAAGTTGCACCTTTGCTGCACAGACTCATCAGGCAAGCAGGGAGGCACCCAAAGATACATTGCTTTTCCTCCAAGCTTATCCCACCCTGACTTCACCAGTGAAAGCCTCTCATCATTTTTGTCTGCAGGAGTTTTTGACAGTGGTGCGTGTCCATTAGAGTTTTCCTGTGCCAGCCGCCGAATCAGACTAACTTCATCACAGTCTATGTAGAGAATAGTTTTCCCCTTTCAGTTATTTTGGATGAAAAATATCCCTACACAATTTTTTTTTAAATTAAGTGGATCAGAAACAAACATTTTTTTCATCACATATTTCAGAGCATTAAGCTAGACGTATAAAAATTTAAACAAAGACCCTATCCCTAAGCAAATCAATCCTACCTATTTAGCTGTAAAGTTTATAGATGAACTTCAAAGAAAATAACCTGGTTCAAACAGATCTTGCCTTCTGGGCACTAGCAAACACACCTGCAGCAATTTGATACTTGGGAATGCAGATTACAAGTCCTTCACTTCAAAATGTTTGTTTTTTAATTCAGAAAGATGAAAGAAAATAAAGTGGTGAGCTTTTTTTTTTTTTTT